>MU228011.1:833231-871462 GCA_018584345.1 Thuja plicata
AAGAAGAGAGAAGTTGCAATATCCAAGCTCAAATGCTCAAATGCTCCTCCAAAATTGCTCTCCAAACCTGCAACATAACAATACTAAAAATTCTAATATGAAAGTGAGAAGGAGAGGTCTCCTTTTACAGGAAAGTGAACGATTGAGATTAAGAGGCAAAAATCAAAGGCTACGATTAAGAGGCAAAAACCCACCACGACGAAGAAAAAGGGATTTTTACTTAATTTTTAATTTAATTCATTTCCTTTTTCAACAAATAAAGTGCTTTAAGTGGGTATTTTTATTTATTTAATTAAAAGAGGAGTTTTATTTCAACTAAATAAATTAGAAGAATTTTATTTAATTAAATGGGGAAATTTGAATTTAATTAAATAGGAGGAATTTTATTTAATTAAAAGGGAGGTTAAATCTTTTAATTAAATAAGAGGAATTTTATTTAATTAAAAGAGAGATTAAATCTTTTAATTAGATAAAAATGATCAAACCTTATGAAATATTGAAATAATTGAATAATTGAATTAATTACAATTTGATCAAGGAAATTGATTTGAATTAAAAATGTTGCAAAGCATTGATTCCAAAATTTGATAAATTGATAAAATAATAAATGGGGCCCAAAGTCTAGGCGACCATTTTAGGGTGCATACAACTACAATCATTTTAGTCCATAATATCCTAGTTTATTTTGGTATTTCTTTGAATGTTATATTTTTCCCAAAACCTTAGAAGGAGAATATTTCTAGCATGATGAGTTAACCAACACTAGTACCATCGATACCATGTTGCATGTGAGTGATGATTCCTTATTGTATATGATAATAAGGAAGTTTCAGATCTATATTTATTGCTTCCAAGTTATGATCATTTCTTACCACAATATCCTTTGTAACAATATAAATTTCATATGAACCACCATTAACACTAGAATAACATCCTATGACAGGTTGAAAGACAATGACCTTGATCCTTGATTCAACTCGTAGAATCACTCTATATGGGTATTGGTTGATTGTCTTGGTAACCATCAAGCATATTGACTGAGGGGACAAGTGAAGAGATCTTACATATAATTTTGTGCATGCACCAGGTATGTCTTAAAGACAAATTTCTCTAAACAAAAGCAAATCTTGTGAGTAAAGTAAATAAAGATCAATATCCACTGATAATAAAATGAAAGATGAGTTTGGAATCTTATATCTTATGCTAAAGATGATAGGACATGTTCGAAGAGACACACTTCTCTTCATAGTTAATCATACCACTTCTCCATAAGTAATTGATTAGTTATTTATCCTAATCACATTTCTTTATACTTAGACTTCTGATCGCATCCTTTCATAATCAGTTCTTGATTGGTTATCTATCAACTTATTCGCATGTCTTGACCAATATTGATAACTATCAATCATGGTTGGTTTATTTATTAGATCGATATCTCTTAATCATAATCAATCTCTTTTGAACTAGCCAAACCCGACAGTCTCTACATATGACTAGAAATAATCATTTAATGTGAAAGACAATTACTGAAGTCTATGTAATTATCAATACTCTGAATATCACTGGCTATTGCATATTATGTCACTAGCTCTCCATTTAACTTATTTATCATCTTGTCTCTTTCTCTTCATCTTTTGATAGTCATTACTGGCATTACAAATGGTTGATAGTATCATTTTCCTTAGTCTCCATGCACAACACTCTAGGCATTTATTGAGTCATTATAATAGTTTTAGTGATCCTTTATTACTTCTAATTGATGTTTTTGGTAGTTGTTGATATCAAACATCCCATTTCTATCCCTTGCAGGGTTCCACTGTCTGTGTTGGTTGCATTGTATTTGATCATCAATTTTGATATTTTTCACATAAGGTTGATGAAGAAAACTGAAACTTCCTCCTTTCATCCGATGGTTATTTTCCATATTTGTTTATGAGCTTCATTATTGCTGGTATTTGCAATGATCTTTGTGACATATAGATTCCTTTCTTAATCACATTCTCCCCAACGATCGATTTTGTGCTTACCATTTCAAGTAAACTGGGTCTTTACGACAGATCGATGATAATATCTACTTATATATAAATTTGATCAGATCTTACACTGGATCTAATACCATGTTATTGTTTGAGTAGATTTATATGATGATACTTTTTAATTTTATTTACTGTTTGTAAAGATGTGAATATATAATCAATATTGATCGAAATCAACACAATTTGATAATCTTAATAGATCATTGTTTCAATTCAAATGATATATTTAATAATATTGATCTTTTGTGAGTTAATATCAATATATTGTGAAGCAATATCGATCTGATGTTTCTCTAATTGACGAGACAAGTTTATTGAATGTTGAATACTTATGTTGCTCTGCACTTAATGATTTATGTACATTGCAAAGTATCGGTTCAACCTCTCATATATATAAGAGTTCAAGAGACATGTCATGCGTAAAGACTGTTTCTACGTGAAACTACATTCTTTTTCAATAAAAAATTTTGTTTGATGCTAACAAGTCTTCAATGATCATTAACAAATACATGATCGATATATCTACTGCGATATTCATAATTAATATCAATACAATATTATCTATACACTCAGCAATAGTATGATTAATAATTATTGCAATATAGTGGATTATGTATATATATTTAATAATAAAACTATTATTAAATATATATACATGATCGATGATTATTAAGTCACTGATTATTAATCATGCACAATAGAGATTAATCATGATAATTGTAATCGTAGCAGATAATCAAATCGGTATACTGTAAAGGATAGAGATCAAATGTTCAAGGTCAACATGACACTTATCCATTAGATTGAACCAGTTAGAGTAATCCAACCAAAGATATGTATCTCTAACAATTGTTAGTAGTAGAGGCTTGATAAAATGTAATGCCTTCACAAACATTTATTTTATTGAATCGCTTATGGAGATGCTTGAAAATTATCTTTGATGTTGTATTAACCTTAGATATAGGATAGGAAGAACATGAATTCCCTCACATATACATTAATCTAGACATTACTCCTTGTCTTCCATGCTTGATGCTTGAATGAATTGATATCAATGTGAATATATTGCCTAGATTGCTCATTGAATTGAAGACTTGAATGCTTGATTTCTTGGAATGAATTCAATTTTATGGAGTGATATCTTGAGTATGGATTTACAAAATGAGGGAGATAATGTTGCTTTTATACCTCACCTAGATAATTTGGAGCTCCCTAAACTCTAAGAAGGCCAACTTGAATTAAAAATCTTGCCAAAACCCCCAATATTAATCTCCAGTTAAAATTTGGGCACGAACTACAAAGTATTGGGAAAGTTTTTAGGTATGGGGTGAGTTTGAATCATCCTATACTAATTAACTTGCCCTATACCGATAATTTTGGGCTCAAATTTAAGTTAGGATTCATTAAGATATCGGTATTCCAAAAATATACACGAAGTCAGAGTTTGAAATCATGATAAATACAAAAGGCTTCCCATAATGAAATGGGGCATATGTACATGCCAGAGGAAATAATTAAATAAGCACACTTATAATTAAGGGCCTTTGTAGAAATTAAATCTAGAGAGGACTAAAGTTTAAATATTTATTAATTAATTGCATACAAAAAAGGCCAATTATGCATGGAAGCCTTTGACGCTAAAATGGGGTCTATCTGAGGACCAAAATTGTACATGCTTATAATTTAGGATGATACATTTAGCCCCCAATTTAGCGGTAGTATGAACCTGCCTCATGTGATCATTGTAAATTAGAGCAAAGAATAAGAAAGAGCTCTTATCAAGGTACAACAGACAAGGAAAATACCAAGCCCCAAGTGACTTAGGTCCTTATTAGTCTAAGACCAAGAAAAAATAAACATCCTTAGAGAGATAAAGATACATGACCAAACTTGTCTAGTAAGATTAAACTTACTATAGGTCTTGTGGAAAAATACAGGTGCAAAAGATACAAAATATAGAGTTGATGATATAGAAATATGTGTTATGCTAGTCAACTCATCCCAAGGGTAACCAAGCAAATAAATGTATGCAAGGAAAACCACCACAAATATGATTTCCCTAATTAAAAATATTGTTTCCAAAGGAATTCTGTCAATAAAATAGTTTAAAAGGATTGCCCCAAGGAAAGTATCATCTTCTAAGGATTTCGCTAAGAGGAGATTACAAAATAAAAGGCAAAGTTTTCTAAGTAATGTGAAAAAAAAGTGTCTACAAAATTTAAATTGTGGTGTGTGCATAACATGTGACAAAGAGAAAAGTGCATGCCCCCATGTTAAATAAATTATGCATGCCTTAACGGGAATAATAGTTGTAAGATGGCATGCATGCATTCAAAAGACAAGCACATTTCCACTATGATATGTACTTGGACAGAGACAAAATCAAGGGAAATATACACATGAAAAATAAAGTACAAAGGGATCTAATAATTATACAGTCAGTAAGCATATGTGATAACTCATGTATATCAAGGACAATCATAATGAATTGACCTCATCCCCCAAAGGTAGTAGAACTATAAGCATAATTGAAGAAGATCACATAAGAGAAACAAAAAAGGGTCTTGTTTGGATCAACATTGTAGAGACCAAAAAGAGAGATGGCTACTATTGCTTGGCATTATCTCCAATTAAACAGCACAAAGGCACATTTACAATAATTTTACATAAAAGACATAACATATATACAAAATATAAAGCATTGAGATAAAATTAGAAGAATGCCACAGTAGGTTTTATCTCTTTATCACCTTGTGTGAATGGAGCAACAAGGGTTATTTAAAGAAATCTAATAATAACATATAATAAATTAGCAACACATCACAGGGAAGCACATTACGAACAAGAAAACAAACAAGAGAATCCACCGCACACAAGGAGCTATGCAAGTGTATTATCTATCAACCCATCTTGTTGCATATTATTTAAAGAATGTGAATAACAAGAGGAGAAATTTCAAACATGGTAGATGGAGCTACTACAAGTTCCAAACAAGGACCATTCTCTAATGATGAGTCACTTTGTTTATCACAAGGATAGAGATATAATGCTTTGGAAAATTTTATATGTATTTTATGATTAATTCCAATAACCTCATATGTATCATTAGGTTCAACATCACTAATAACATTGGCATCATCACGAGTATCTTCATCACCAAAATTAATCATAATAAGATCATTAATGCAAAAAGAAGAATCATCATGTCTAGATAATTTAATTTTCTTAAGATTAACTTCCTCTCTTGTGTTATGCATAGGTTGGTCAAAGGGAATAAAAGCATCATGAGGTGTCTTAGGGGAAGAAATGGTTTGATAAGCAAGCTCACGAGCCCTGACATGGTATCTATGACAACAATCACAAGCACATTATTTTTATTATATTTTATTTTTTATATTTGGGAATGTTTAGGATCGATCAACATGGGCTCATTTTAGTCCTTATTAGGGGGAACAAAATGAAGCTTACTAGGTTGAGAGATAGAGATGTTAATTGCTTATAGGATATATGAGGTGGATTTAAAGCATGTATAGGAGGAATGAAATATGTGGGAAGGAGTCTAGGACCAGGACAAGGAGGTGGGACATCCTTAGGGTTTCTCAATTTGGAAACCAATTCGTGTTTGGTTTTTTGGTAAAATAGTAAGAAATGGTCTTGACGAGGTTGGATGGGTTGAGGCATAATATGCCACAAGTAGTCAAGGTCAAAGTTTTCATGACTTTCCAAAGGTTGATAAATATTATGATTGATCATGATAAGATATTTTTCATGGGGAAACTTAAGGCACTTAGGGATAAGCTTTCATGGAAGTGACTCAAGAAATTCTAAGTCTCACTTGGAATTGATAAAAAGTTGGAATGACAAAAAAGTGACATCTAAGCACTTATTACCAACTTCAACATGAAGAGTAGTGGAACCAAGGGTATTATAAGAAAAACCACTGAAAATCTTAATCATCGCATTGTATTTGTCATAAGATTCTTGATGAAATTGTCTTGTGAAGCAATGTTCCTTAGTTATAACACTTGTCATGCAAGTAAGATCAATGAACACTCCTCAAGAGAACTTATCACTTTTTTTTTGAAAATGTAAAGATGACTATCAGGTGGTTTAATGGTCTCCTTCAGATTGAATGTAATACAATTCTCAGGTTTAGAATTGGGTTTGGTTTGAGGTTTATATTGGTTAATGAGGTTGACAACATGAGGGACCACACTATAGGTAGAATCAAGTTGTATGAAACTAGGTTGACTAGGCGGAACAATGTGGATGGAAGAAGATGGAAATGAGTTGATTTTCTCAATAATATTTGTAGAATATGAAGGCAAAGGATTGGTATAGATTTAAAATTTATGTTTATGGTGTTAGTATGCAAAACCAGCGAGAGGGAAGATGAATCAATGTAGATAAGTGCTTAATAAATTTCACCACAGATCTAACAAAGCTAATCAGTAACTTCCAAATAATGAAACTTGTCACTGATAATATCAAATAGAAGTAAACAACATCAAGCATACACAAAAGCATCACAAATGACACATATAATTTTCACACGGAAAATCTCGTTAGAGGGAAAAAATCATGGTGGCGATGACACCCACAAATCACCTTACTGCAGTAAAAAGTGTTTGCCATGTTAGGAGCTACAATACCCTTTCTAGGGTTCACCATGTTAAAAGTGACTATTACCTTATTAGAAGTACCAAAAGTCTTGTTAGATTATACCTCATTAGAGGATTTAAACCTTCAATTAAGAAGTTACTTTGTTAAAGGATTTACAATAAAGATATGTTAGAATCTACCCTGTTAAGGGATTTAACCTAATGAAATTATTAGGAAATAACAACAACAGTGATCTATAGAATGGAATTGCTTTCCTATCAGATCCTCTCTACTCCTTTTATTTATGACACTGTACTGATCTTTTATTCTTCAATCTCTAATCGATGCACTTGAAAATATGATTGCAACCCTAAATCACATTTTTTAGATCTCCTTATATATTGTGTTCTTAAGTGGCTTAAGACCTAAAAACCTTCCATAAAATATTTACTAACCTCCTTGAAATCATCGCCAATCATACCTAATACGTCATCCCAAAATGTAATATCCATTTTCATAAACAATAGCCGACCTCAGATCCACTGCCTTTAACTGATTCGTCATGAAATTTTGATCGGTGACCCAATAGGTACATTGTCTTCCACATCAAAAACATAATTCACTCAAAACATCAAATTAGTTGTCATGTTCAAAACCATGAATTCCTCATACCATATGAATGGCTCCTTTAAGATTGCATCATTTTATTTTCTCTGTAACTCGACTGCTACCAATTTAATTACTGAAATTGTTCTTCTTATACACCTCATGTACACCAATCAACACAGTTCACTATTTCTCACTTTATCGATCATGTACGGATCTTACAAATCACTCCAATCATATTAAATGATCATGTTTCCATCAATGAAAACCAATTATGCATCTTATTTTGACTTATCTTTATATCTCCTCCAAAAACTACCATAATTCCAACGATCTCCCCCTTTGGCATTGATGGAAAAAAACTCTGTATAAACTCAAAACTATGCCATGCATAACTCTATAATTATTGACCTAAATTGTACCCATACATAATTTGACTCAATTATGTCATACTCCCCCTTACTATCTCCATTCTCTCTCTTGCTCTATTCATACTCATATATCTCCCCTTTTTTTGTCAATAGTGAAAAAGGATCACAAGTACATACCAGAATTACATTCTATCAAAGACATCCTTGAAGTTTGTCTTTGCTGACTCCAATGAATTCTCCCATGACTTTGGTAAGTGATCCATATATAGAATTTTCCCATGTATTACCAATGCTAACCCCTCCATATCATTCAAAGTATTCACCTCTGGTAGACTTAGTGTGGTTTCTGCATCTCTCACATTTTGTTACATAAGATCTATGGTGGGAGATAAATAGGTCTACAAATCCATTAGTATTATAATTCTTTTATCTTTCTCTTCTTGCAACTGCTTCAATTTGTGTGTATTCATTTTGACCTTAGCACGGTATTCTAAAGTTGAACTTGTTAGGGGATCAAACTTTTCAACCAAAGCATTAAGCTCTTGTTGAGCTTTCTCTCTTTTCTTCTCCGGGTCTTTTGTAAAAGATGCAACTTGGACACTTTTACAAGTAATTATCCTACCACTTTTAGGATTTCATTTACTTTGTTCACTAAGTAAAGGAAATCCTACAAGAGGTAGGATAATTACTTGTAAAAGTGTCCAAGTTGCATCTTTTACAAAAGACCTAGAGAAGAAGAGAGAGAAAGATCAATAAGAGCTTAATTCTTTGGTTGAAAAGTTTGATCCCCTAACTCTTTGTCTACTAATATAATATCTTTCAAATTTTTAGTTCATTTCTTCTCATACTCTTTCATTTCCAACTGCATTGGTGCATTCTCCAAGTTAGGTACTTGGTCAAAAATGGCTTTGACCAAAATACCCAGTTGATCAATATCTTTGACTTGTTTTTCATATGTAACATTAGGTACTAAATTGATAATTATATTCCTTTCCCTTTTAGTATTCTGGCCTTCTTCTTCTTTCCCTTTAATTTGTCTCTTTCTACTTTATCTTTAAGATTCTCGGACATCTTCATCAGCTCCTTAGGACTTATCTTAGTAATGTCAATAGTTGCTTGGATTTATTCATCTTCATGTTCTCCTTCATATTCTTCCTTAGAACTATCAGAATTCATTTTTTTTCTCTTCTTCTATGTGCTAGCTTCACAGGTTAGGACTAATTTCCTCTTCATTGATAGTACATCTTCATCAATCTTTTGTTCTTCACCTTTCAGTTTTGTCACTTCTTTTGCAATTTATTCTTTTGGTGCATCGACTTCTGGTTGTGAATCAATGATTGTATCTGCTTAGATATATCATAAATTACATTTTCAATGATCTCTCTAACCTCTTCAGCTTTAGTCTCTTGATCTTTTTCTTTCTCTTCCACTAATTTGTCCTTGGTTGTTGTCACATATTTCACTAACTTTTTCCATGATTCCACTATCTCATCTCTCACCAATTGTATTTGTCCAATAAGAATCCTTGAGACTTTGTTCCTTGTCTTGAATCCTCCTCTCATTTCTTCAACCATTATCTTCACATCCTTACTTGTTAATTCAGGTTGCAATAGTGCATGTTCTTGCTCCATCATAAAGTTCTATCAACCTTCAAAGCTTCTCTCCATCTTTTGTCAACTTCCTTATACAGTTCCTTAGGTATTGCCTTGTATAACTCACTAGGTGCTTTGCAAAAAGTATGTAGACTCTCTACGATTGTATCTTCATTCTTCTTCTTGTCTTCAATGACACACGTATCAAATAACTTCACCACATTTCTCATTCTCCCATTCTCCTTAACATCTTGAACTATGCTATCAACTGTAATAACATCATTAACTTTTACAGATTTCATATTAGGTTTTCCTACTGTAAAGGAATTCTTCCCACTAGCTCTTAGTTCCTTTTGTTCCTTTGCAAACTCAATTTAAACTTCTCTTTCTTCAAGCTTATCCTTACTCCCCTTCTTATTCTTGGACTCTTTATAACTAGATGTCTTTATTTTATTTCTTATGTATGTTCACTGAACAGACACAGGTGACTCTTTTAGTGGCATAGTCATAGTAGGAGTAGTAGTAGATTGAGTTTGTTTTAGTGTTGAACTCCCACTGACTCTCAGAGGTGTGACTTCTTCAACTCCAAATTCAACTTTCTTGCCTTTAATAGAAGCAAATGTTCCCGCCTTCTCACTTTCCATTTTCTTCCCAAATTTAGTCATCATCTCTTGTGTTATGCCACTCATTTTGGCTAGATTCTCAACTTGTTTCCTTAATTTTCTTTGGATTACCGGTGCCTTTAGTTCATTGTAAATTTTCAATGATGACTTCTCATATGTTAAAAATCTAGGTATAGAAGTATTAATAGGTTTTGACAAAAGTACTTCAGCATCTAAAGTAACTAAGTTTCCATCTACTTCATAATCCATAACTAGTACCCAAGAAGTTTTAGGTTGAATTTCCTGCAACATACATGTATCTGTATCTACTAGAAAGAAAATATCATTCTTGTACTTTTCAACTATACTATTTGGGATTCTCTCTCTTAAGTTCATTTTTCCTTGAAAATATTTAAAGTATCTCCACATGATAGTAATTAAATTGTCTCCTAATGTTCTGATGCATTGCTTAATTTGCATAACTACTAGTTGATCTTCTAACCATACAATGAGACCTATTCCTAGAAAATTATTATGCATATAGAAGAACATACACAGGATTGAACCATATTTGAATGATTGCTTCTTATCTTTCTTGATATTCTCCATGTTCATGAAGAATTTTCTCCTCAACATCCCACATAAGTCATACTTTGCATCCTCTTTCACCATTCTGTATGTAGCATGAATTGCTCCACTAGGTATAATGTTCAACTGACTGGACTGGTATACTCTGTATCCAACCACCATTGAAGAAATCTCACTTCTTTGTCTTCAATGTCTTTGATAGTAATTTCTCATTGACCTTGTTTAGATTTGGTTAAGCGTGTAATCAAATTAGCAACAATAGTCTGCAAAGTTGGTGCCTCGTCAGTTGCACAAAATCCTGTAACACGAGTGATTAATTCCTTTGTGATCTTGTGAGGTATGTCCAACAAAATAAATTGATCATGGACTTTTCTCAGCACAAATCTAACCCAATCTGGATGGAAATCATCAGGAACCTCAACTGCATAAATAAAGCCTTTATGCATCAAATGCATATGCTCGTCCTTCAACTTTACAACATCGCTCAGGGTAATGAATTCATAATTTTCATCAACTCCAAGATCTTCCATCTTACAGTGTATGAACAAATGAATGTCTCGAGTTAGCAGTACAACATAAGGTATCAATGATAAGGCACCCATAGGATCATTCTCATTAGCCTTCAACGGGTGTAGCTTGAATACGAGTCTTGGCTCATCCAAAACATCGATCATGGGAGTATCCATAATGACAACAATTATCTCTTAGAGGTAACACTCTTGTAGAATATTCATTCAATAAGCAATAACCTCTAATTTCACTGATAGGTGTTCTTCAACAACCAATATAATTCACCGGTTGAAAACTCGATTTACACACAATAAATTCTCACAAGCACTTTAGAATATTTACAAATGTTCTTCAGTAAACTCATAAGAATTTAAAGTAACAAAAAGTTTACTTTTTCTTCTTTATATCATTGAGAATGTTCATTATTTTCAACGATCACATAGTGCTTTTTATCGATCACAATGATTATAACATAAGAATCATTTTATGCACGCACAAAACCAAATATAACACTTTATCTTCACTAAAATCATTAAATCACAAATAAGATTCTCAATATGCGTATGAATCTTACCGCTCATTTGGTAATCGAGGTTCTTGAGGATTTTTCTTTTAGTGCTCTCCCTAAGTCATATTAGACTTAGTTCACCGATAGATTCTCTACATTTCCTGAAGCTGTGGAGCTCTCAGTCAAATATGAAGATTTCAATTCACCTTTCTTCACCCATGTCTTCTTCATTTCACTTTTGACTTCCTCAGCATTAACAATTCTCTTACCTTTATTATTTGCATCTTTGTTCACCAGTTGGCCTCTGGTATTCTTTCTTGCTCTACATGATCTAGCAAGATGGTCAAATTTGTTACAAATATAACAAGCCATACCTATTTGATTCCAAGGTCCAACATTTACTCTAGGAGACCTTAATCTATAATTCACAACTACATGTCCATTGTTGTGACAAATAGAACAGGTAACATCTCATCGGTTACCCTAATTATTAGGTCTCTGATTGTTGTAATCATATGACCACTAACTATTGATTCTTTCCCTACACTCATTAGCTTTATGTCCAAACTTATTAAAGTAATAACAAGTTCCTTGGAATGCATTAGATCTTGCATAGTAGTTATCACCTCTACCATAGGAATTATCTTATCTAGCAGTAGGACCTCTGGGTCTAACATTAGGATCAATAGGTTTAAACCATCATACATTAGCAACATGACCTTCCTTATGACGATTAAAACATAATGGTTTGTACCTTCTCTTACTAGTTTTAATGTTCACCTTGGGTGTTGATTTTTCTCCTGCATTGATGTCCTTAGTGGCAGCTGATTCACTAGCTTCAAAGTGAGAAAAACCTAGACCTTGTTTCTCTCAATTCCTCCTCTAACTAGCAAGTTGTTCATAAATTTTAGCTGAACTCTTATTGAATTTACCTAGTATATCATTTGCAGCTTTAATCTCTTCTTTTAGCTTATCATTTTCTTTCCTCAGTCCCTCATTCTCTCTTAATATGTCAATAGTTTCTTCATTTGTGTCATGTAAGTGTTCATTTAATACAACAACTTTTTACTCCGATCTGAATAGTCGCTCCAAAATTTAAGTTAGGGTTTCAAATTTATCCTTTAGGGAAGCTTCAATAGTTTTCTTTTCATCATCAACAACTCTTCTTCCTTCAAGCTCTTCACACATCCTGATAGACTGACTTTCAAGCACTCTTTTTAGATTTGCCACCTCTTCTTTAAGTTCATTGTTCTTATCCATAATATCTACAATTGCTTCCTCAGATTCTTCAGACATACTAACTTCAAACAGTTTCTCAATGTAATATTGGCTTTCCATTCTCAATGAGTTCTCTCCTTTTTCTCAAGGGAGTACCTCAATGTTTTCTTTAGTTCATTGATTACCATGTTTGCATCCTCAAGCTACTTCTCATACTTGTAACTCTCCATGTTAGTTTTTAGGGATCTTTTCCTCAAGTGGATAAGCTTAATATCAAGAGGACCAAATCTCTGATACTAATTGTTAGCATGCACAAGCACTAAGGGGTGGGATCAGTATAGGCAAGTACTTAAGAAATTTTACCACCAATCTAACAAAGCTAATTAACAACTTCCAAATAATGAAACGTGCAACTAATAATATCAAATGGAAGTAAACAAAATCAAGCATCCACAAAAGAATCGCATATGACACATAGATTTTTTAGGTGGAAACCCTTGTTAGAGGGAAAAAACCATGGTGGGGATGACACCCACAAGTCACCTTACTGCAGTAAAAAGTGTTTTCCCTGTTAAGAGCTACAATACCCTTTCTACGGTTCACCCTATTAAAAGTGACTACTGCCTTATTAGAAGTACCAAAAGACTTGTTAGAGTCTACCTCGTTAGATGATTTCAACCTTTAATTAAGAAGTTACCCTATTAAATGATTACAATAAAGATATGTTAGGATCTACCCTATTAAGGGATTTAACTTGTTGAAACTGTTAGGAAACAACAACAATAATGATCTGTAGAATGACACTGTTTTCCTATCAGATCCTCTCTTCTCCTTTTATTTATGACACTGTACTGATCTCTGCTTCTTCAATCTATGATAGCGGCACTTGAAAATATGATCACAACCCTATATCACATGATTTAGATCTCCTTATATATTGTGTTCTTAAGTGGCTTATGATCTCAAAACCTTCCCTCAAAGTCAACACAAAATATTTACCAACCTCCTTGAAATTAGCATCAATCATACCTAATACATCATCCCCAAATGTAATATACATCTTCATAAACAATAGTCGACCTCATACCCACCGCCTTTACTGGTTCATCATGAAATTATGATCAATGACCCAATAGGTACACTGTCTTCCACATCAAAAACATAATTCACTCAAAACATCGAATTAACTGCTGCGATCAGAACCATGAATTCCTCACACCATATGAATGGATCCTTTAGGATCACATTATTTTCTTTGTAATTTGACCACTACAATTTTCACTAACCAGAATTGTTCTTCGTATACACCTCCTGTACACCGATTAACACAACTAATTATTTCTCACTTTATCAATCATGTACGGATCTTACCGGTCGCTCCAATCATATTAATTGATCATGTTTACATCAATGAAAACCAATTGTTTATCTTCTTAGGATTGATCTTCATATCTCCTCCAAAAAGTACCATAATGCCAACAATCTCCCCCTTTGGCATTGATGGCAAAAACTCGATATAAACTCAAAATTATGCCATATGTAACTCTGTAAGTATTGACTTGCATTGTACCCATACATACTTCAACTCATTAAAATAATACTCCCCATTAATCTATTCATACTCTCTCTTTCTCTATTCATACTCATATATCTCCCCCTTTTTGTCAATAATGACAAAGGATCACAAGTACATACTAGAATTACATTTTGTCAATGACATCCTTGTAGTTTGTCGTGTTTTACTCCAATGACTTCTCTCATGACTCTGGTAAGCACTAAATAGATAGAATATTCCCATGTATTACCGATTTTAACCTCTCTATATCATTTAAAGTATTCACCTCTGGTAGACTTAGTGTGGTTTCTGCATCTCTCACATTCTGTTACATAAGATATATGGTGGGAGCCAAATAAGTATGCAACTCCATAAGTGTTATAATTATTTTATCTTCATCTACTTGCAACTGCTTCACTATGTGTGCAGTCATTTTGACCTTAGCACTGTATTATGAAGTTGAACTTGTTAGGGGATCAAACTTTTCAACCAAATCATTAAGCTCCTATTGAGCTTTCTCTCTCTTATTCTCCAATTTTTTTGTAAAAGAGGTAAACTTGGACACTTTTACAAGTATATGTCCTACCTCTTGTAGGATTTCCTTTACTTTGTTCGTTAGAACAACAAGTGAATTTTTTTTTCTACTAATATAATCTCTTTCAACTTGTTAGTTTTTTTCTTCTCATACTCTTTCATTTCCAACTACATTGGTGCATTCTCCAAGTTAGGTACCAAATCAGAAATTTCTTTGACCAAAATACTCACCTGATCAATAGGTTTGTCTTGTTTGTCATATGCCAAAATAGGTACTAGATTACTAATTATATTCCTTTCCCCTTTTAGTACTCTAACCTTCTTCTTCTTTCCCTTTAATATATCTCTTTTTGCTTTCTCTTTAAGCTTCTCAAACATCTTCATCAGCTCCTTAGGACTCATCTTAGTAATGTCAATAGTTTCTTGGATTTCTTCTTCTTCAAGTTTTCCTTCATCTTCTTCCTCAGAACTATCATAATTCTTTGTTTTTCTCTTCTTCTGTGTGCTAGCTTCACTAGTTAGGACTAATTTCCTCTTCACTGACAATACATCTTTATCAATCTTTTGTTCTTCACCTTTTAGTTTTCTCACTTCTTCTACAATATGTTATTCTAATGTAATACATTGGTCACTATTTTCCATTCTTATCACGTTGAGCTAAAACAAAAACTAAAGTTTTAGAAGAAGTGGAAGTGTATAAGAAGAATGGCTTCTTAGGTTGATTAGGTTGTAAGATAGGAGGATTAGCGAGATATTGTTTGAATTCTTTGACTGTCTATTTATAATCATTATTCCAAGAGAAAGTAGAGTCTTTCTTTAACAAGTGTTAGGGTTAATTAGAGTTGCCTTGTTTAAGTGTCTTTGACCCTTTGTTTTTAATGTGAAAGTCATTGTCAAATCTTCCTGCTCCTTTAAATCTTGCGTCGGCTAGTTTTAAAGGTTATATTTACTCCCTAAGACAATCACCATAGTGTTTCAAATCTATCTTTGTATAGTCGGTCCCCTTCCGTCAAGTGTTAGTAGTGTTTGATCGCTTATGAATCACTTTGAACCTCTTTGAACCTCATTTCAAAGTAGTTCAAAGAGGTTAAAAAAATATATTTTGGCCTAATAATCCTTTTTGCAGGTGGGACCTCTACATATGTCATGATGTAGTCGTGAACCGCTTTGAACCTCTTCGAACCTCAGTTTGAAGTAGTTCAAAGAGGTTTAGATGAAAATAACAGCGTATAAGGATCAAATTGGTGGCAGATGTGACAGGTGACGTGATATGTCAGTAAAGTAATCATCAGAATAATGGTACGGTCATCCTTGAGGGGATGGTAACCATGGGGGAAATCTGAGGGAGCAACATGAGTTAATGCAGATTTTATCTCAGCATGAGTGATGTAGTGGCATTAAATAAAGATTAATGATGATTTAGACAATTTTACAAAGCGAAGAGTTAGCCAAATGTCACATCATTGCATTCACTCCACTCTAAAATCCATGTTGTAATTAATGATCATCTTTTTATCCATACTCTGCGGTATGTGAATCTTGTTAAAATATATCATTTCACTTATTTCTTTTCAAAGCAAGACTGTGGAGTCTCGGCTACAAAAGATAGAGATATTTGTTTCCCTAATTCGACATAACACAAGTAAACGCTGAAGAGCCTCCTTTTGTTTCCTATTTTCTGCATGGTAGTGTGATTTCAAAGGATTGTAGTTCTTTTGTTTGTTTTGGGGAAGGAAAATAAAGTCCAACATGCATTTCTTCATAAATAATGCAAATTTAGACTATCATGACCCGATGATCACAAACACTAATTTGTTTGGGGTTGAAGTAGAAAATATGGTGTAAAATCTTAAGGATTGTGTACAGAAAGAGCATACTTTAGAGCTCATGTCTAGTGGGTTAGTTCAAGCCGCCACTTTTCCTCCAGCCGTAGTAAGTCCTGAGCTAATTCAACAGTGCATAAATCACTATGATATCCAGTCTAAGTGTGTGTTGAACAATGAAGGTCAGAGTCTCCTCTCAATAACCAGAGAGACGATAATGTCACTATTTAAGCTACCTAATAAGACCTTTTCCAGTTTCACCCCATCGCAGTCACTCGCTCAGTTTTGAGAAAGAAGTGACAAAAACCACAGTAACATTTCTCATAAATGGACTAAGTCAAACTACAAAGGAGGTTACAGGTTGCCCAAAATTCTAACTAAGGATCATATGAATCCTCGTATTCAGGACTTAGTGGGTTTTTTACATAGAGTGAGAGGGTCTGCACAAGTGCTCCTCTTCGAGGATTGGATGTATCATTTCATAGAGATTATTCTAGATGGGAAGTAGAGTCTAGATTGGTCTGAAATAATTGTTGGTTCATTAAGAGACCAACTCAAGAAAACACAGATGATAAAAAAGAAATTCTACATGTCTTAATATTTAATGTATTGTCTTGCATGTACTCAATATCTGGTAGGGATTCCCCATGAACCTTGGAGCGAAGACATAAGTATATATGAATATTGCCCCATGTTGAGAAGAGACAGAGTACTGGAAAACTACATAAGGGTTCATGATTTGTTTCTTGGAAAATTATGCTATCAGTTAGCTGGAATCCCAAGGCAGAGAATTTCCTTAGAGGCACGGAAAGTGGTTCAAAGCTACAGTAGTTTCTACATCCAATTTCTGCGATTCACATACATTAGAGTGGGAGGTTTTGATGAAGAGCCTCTCAAGTTGCTGAGGTTCGCTTTTGATTGTTTTATTCTAGCAGAGGTGTATAGACAAATGTTCACAATGATAAAAAATAGTTTGCCAGAGGAAAAATGGGATGCTATGTTCCCAATCAAGCTTGTATCCCTGACCTACAAAAACATGATAGATGCCTCAGTAATAGGAAGTTATAACCTGGTGAATATTCACATGCAATTTTATGAAACAAGAAGGGGATTCGACAAAAAAGATTTCATGAGGCAGACCTTTGGTTTGGATGACCATATAAAAATGTCCCCACACATTAAAGACTTGTGGGAGGATATTCACGAAGAAGAAGTGGTTAAGAAAAGGGATCACTCTAGATTGTTAATCTCTCAGATCAAAACCCTACAGTTGAAATTCAACATTGGTGATTTAGATGAAGATAATTTTGAGATTGTTGAACACGGTTATGACAGTGCAAATGCCAAAATCCTGCCAGAAATAGATTGCACAAGAGAGGAAGAGGAAGATATCAAACTCAGGGCTAGGTCCATCTTAGGGTTCATAGATGATTTACTAAAAAGGAGAAGGCAAAAAGGGAAAAAAAAACTGTATCCTCTAAAAAGATTGATGTGAACCCTGTCCTAGTTAAATTATTGCCTAACCCCTCTAATGCTTCCCCCTTGGTTACTAGTGTAGGTAATATCACTTTGTCTAAAAAGAAAGCAGTTGCAAGAAGACACCCTACTACACCTTGGACAAGGTTGAGGACTAGATCCCAAGTTTGTGCACAAATGGATTCCCCATACTCTGGCTTTGTAGATGTCAACATCAACGATGAGGATATTTCCTTCTCATCTAAATATCTTAAAAAGGATCAAGAGGTGTTTAGTGGTAAACCTGAGGTTCAATAAGGAGATGTGACGCTTGTTAAAGCGACTGATAATAGATTGACTTCCAGCTCGGTTCCTCCTTGGCTAACTAATTCAGTGAATAAAAAATGTAGCTTTAAGCCAGTCTCTTTGCCAGTCAAAGAGATAGTCACTAAATATGTGGTTCGTGCCCCAAAGGGGAAGAGGGTTAAAAGAAATGCAAGGTTGAGCACAAACCCAACTACAGGCAAAGTCATTGCTGAAATTGCAAACTTTATACAAAAGGAAGGAATCCAAGATCCTGAGGCAGAATACTTTGAGGTCATGAAAGTGGAGTTTGGTGTGCTGAACAAGGACACCAGAGACCATTTGTTCAAGTTTTTGTCTGATCACATTCTCGACCAATCTCAAAAAGATGGCAAGGAAAAGTGAGAGCTTAAACAACTCATGATAACCATGGCTGAGTTTCTCAGTTTGCTCAGTAACGTAGGGGCACTTCCTCTCACCCAGTCCCTACAGAACTTTGATCGCAACTCTGCAGACAACAAGCAATTACTGAAACAAATACAACAAGGTAGGGTTTTGATAGAAGAAATGAGTAGTTGGGTCAACGACATCATAACAATGGGAAACAAGTTTATACAAGAATATACAACCGCTTATGCAGAAGGGGAGGCGTTACTCAGTGAGATTCAGACTATCATTTCAGGATGGGAGTTAGATGAGGAAAAGTGCTCAGCGATCGTTTCTCAAGTTCTTGAAATAGAAGAATATGGAGTGACAAAATTTCTATTTGAAAACCCCATGAAAATGATTGATTCTTGCATGTTGTTTATACTGAATAAAAACTTGGGGTGGAAAGGGTCAATAATCAAATTCGCAATCTCAAACATGTGAGCCATGGAAAAAGAGGTAAAGGAAATGCACACTAATGCACTGAAAGATATCAGGGTAGTAAACCCGTCAGGAATCCTTCAATTTGGGGAAGGAAACATGGATGCAGATGCTATGGTCAAAAGTTTTAAAGGGGCCATGAACTCTATCAGAGAAAGAGAAGAACCTATAGTTGAACACTAAATACCAAAATAGAAAATGTAGAATCAATGATATATCTGAATAGAGGATAATTACCTAAGTAGTTGGAGAGAATCCAGGAGCTCAAGTGGGGAAAGAACGTGTGCCAGGAAAAGATGATTGATTTGAAAGGGTGACATTCTCATCTGAATCATGAGTTGTTGAATACCTTCAGGAGCTTGAACCTGGTTTGAGATGCCATTTCAGAGGGAAATCAGCTGAGGATACATGGTGGTTTTATGCTTTTTATTTATTTTCATAAAGGGACAAATGTTGTAAAAATTGTTTGCTTTATTTAGTTACTAGTTTCTTTACCCATTTTTATTTATTGTCAATCCAGGAGGCCGAGTTTTCAGGGAGGCCTCCCGGATTGCAAAACTATATATGTTGGAGCATAGAACTGGCGAAGGGTTATAATTTTGAGATTAGACATAGTATTTTTGGCTTACAGTATTGTTAAGTTTTAGTTTTCTTTCTAGAAAGAATTAATTGGAAAGATACAGTGATTTGCACATGTTTTGGACTTTGATCCTTACCGTATAAAGATATTAATGCAAAGTCTCAGTTTTAATATTTGAATTTAAACTTGTGGTATATTGATTACTTTGTGAATTGGTATATCTCTTGCTCTGCATTATTTATTTTATGTGTTGCGGTTGTTCATCTTTCCATGTAATTCCTTTCTTAGTTATTCAAGAAAGCAATTTAGATATTTGGAGGAACTGTGTTTTCCTTAGATTAAAAATTCTATATTCATGATCTTTGGAAATACCTCAATACCTAGGAGTATTTGAGAGATCCGTGCGTACTTTCTAGTTAAAAGTACATTGTTTGTATTTCATTCAAAAATTAAGAGGGAAGCAAATATTTCATGCTTACCCAACTATTCTAAGATATTTGTCTTCAAAGAGGTGTAGGGTCAATATAAATTTCATTTAGAGTGGAGACAAATCTGTTCACTAATAGATTTTTCGCGACTTTACTATGGAGTCTTGCGATGAGCACTAGGCTCTAAATTCATATAATGCATCAAAATGGTGTTACCGCACAATGATGTGTTTCCCGTACTTCAGCCAAATCTAGGTTTTGAAGACACACAAGAAGATCTAATTTCAAATCTAGTTGTAGCTTGGCAATATAGACATAGTAATCAGCAGTTCCAACAAACCCTCCAAGTATTGGAAGAAGAGGAAGAAATTTTTGAATGCCTAAGAGGCGTGCTCGTGGCTCAGGAGGCATTCATAGTAGATAGACTTGCTCATCCTCCTACGAGAAATTGAAAGCTAGTTTGGATATCAAAGTTGGCTGAGAAAAGATATACCAGAGGTGATCGAAGCAAAGGGTTGATTATTGAAGATTTCAAAGCTTTGAAAAATATGAACTTTGCCCCTGATTCTAATATACCCAAGAAAAAGAAAACCAAGTCTTATAGTAGACCTTCCTCACCTCCTGCTAGTCCTATTGTATCACTGATTGTACAATTTTTTATACCACCAAGTATCATAATACCCTCCATTTTCAATACTCAACCTTTTAACTTTAGATTTCTATCCATGGATGCCAACTAGCCTTGGGGTCAAGACATAGGTCCTTTGAATCTTGGAGCAAACCCTCCCATCTCTTTACCCAAAGATGCTAACCAAATCTTTCCCAAATTCAATGGAGATGGCAAGGCGGTCACAGAAGATCACCTCAGTGCTTTCCACACTGTATGTGGTGTTATCAACATCCAGACTCAAGAAATTGCAGTTAGACTTTTTGTGACAACTTTGATAGATGTGGCAGCTGATTGGTTCAATCATTTACCTCACGCCTTCATAACCAGTTGGGATGATACGAAGAATGCCTTTTTGGCAAGATTTAAAACCCCTGATAATGAAATATATCTATTGCTTCAATTGAGCCAATTAAAGAAGGATATACATGAACCTATGCGAGAATTTGTGGTGAAGTTCAATAGGATATTGTAGAGGATACCTACAAATTTTTTGCCTAGCGATGAAAACAAAAAGATATTCTTTCTTAACACAGTGCCACCTGATATAAGTTTTCATCTACCGAAGGATGGAGTAGTTGATTTAAACACCGCACAGAGACAAGCCATTCAGCTTGAAGACACGTTCATCACAATAGGGAAGTGGAAAAGTGAAGTTTAATCTTTAGGTGCCTCCTCCTCCACTCCAACAGATCCTCTAATGCAAAGATTAATGAATGACATGGAAATGTTAAAAAGGTAGTAGAATAGAGTTAGTTCTCCTTGTCAATCTCCCTATCAAGATGTCAGTCACAAACAATATAATCAGTCTCATGGGAAGAATCCTCTCTTAACAGGTGCATAACCTAAGTTTCAAATCGTGGCCGCACCTAAGGAGATCATGTGCACATTTCACTTGACAAGTGATCATGATGGTGAAACATGTCCTGACTAGTTGAGGTTTCTCCAAATAAATGCAATAAAAGATACCATTGGGATAGAAGAGTTTCAAGAAGAAAATACTCCTGAAATTGGGCTTTCAAGTTCTTTTTATCTAGAGTATGAGTCTAATTCTGAAAGAGGCAGAAATATCCTGGTGACTCTACAAGATCCATCATGTGTGTTCCTTACTAGAAACCAACAAAACCAAAAGGTCTTTCCTGGTTCTAGTACATTGGACGCTTCTCCCAAAGGAAAGGAATCTAGAGGTAGTGATACCCCCTCAAATCTGAAGAGTTCAGGAATCAAAATCTTACAAAGAGCTAACATGACCCCCTCACCTCCTACTTTTGATTTTATTAAGTTTTGTAAATTCACCTTTATCTCAATCTCTCCGGCCGAGTATCTAAGGATGAACCCTAAGGAGCTTGACAAACTAGTTAAATATGTGAAAGAGGAATCAAGTTCAGTCACTCAATTCAATAAATCCCTTGTAGGAGAAACAACTACAGTAGAAGAATCACCTATTTTTGTATATGAAGATACCCCACAGACATCAGAGGATCCTCCTTGTATCAATTTCATAGAAAATGAAATATAGGAGAATAAGCCTAACCCTTTCTACATTTCCTTACTCTTGAATGGACAAAAACTCAGTAATAGCATCATAGATTCAGGCGCATCTGATAATCTTTTGCCTACCCCAGTTTACAGAGCCCTTGGCCTCACCCTCACCAAGATGTTTGTTCGATGTTATTCTATGAATGGGAAACAAGTGCCGCTAATGGGCCAGGTTAAAGATGTGCAAGCTATTCTTGTTGCATGTCGAGATAAGAGATTGAAATTGACAATTCTGGTTGCAAACATTCCGGCTAGCTACAACATGTTGCTCAGTAAATATTTTTGCAAGGATATGAGAGGTGACATAAAGATGAATTGGTTTGAGGCAATTATCCCAGTGGGTAAGAAAAAGATAAAACTTGAACCAGAGCCTAAAAATAAATACACATTGGTTCCTTTCGACAATCCTAAGGCTCAAATCCTTTATGAGGAATGTCATTTAAGTAATTATGTGATTCTCTCTGAAGGAGGAACTGAACCAAAGACTGAAGTTTCAGAAGAGGTAGGATTATGGAGGATGGAATTCAATGGTAGTTTTTCGAATTCAGGATCAGGAGTAGGAGTGGTGCTAATTCCTCCCTTTGGAGAATATATCCCTTTGTCATTCAAATTAGACTTAAAAAATACCAATAATATAGCTGAGTACGAAGCATTGCTACTAGGAATGGAGGAAGCAAAGTCTAGAGGGATCAAGAAGCTAATCACAAAAGGTGACACCGAAGTGATCGTGAAATGGGTAAGAGGTTGTTTCTTTGTCAAAGATGAAAAACTGAATCACTATAGGAATCTAGTATGGGATGAACTCAAGTATTTTGACATTTTTTCCATAGAGTTCATACCTAGAAGTTTAAATGCCAAGGCAAATTCTTTGACAATCTCCGCTTTATTGTTGTTACCATCCTGATTTTAAAGTACATAGTTACATAATATAAATGGTCTATAGACCCAGAGTACCAGATAATGTACATCACTGGAAAGTTTTTGATAATGACTCTCAGCTCAAAGATTTCATTGGTTGTGTTGAAAATTTTGCTAATATATACTTTGAAGGTTCTAATAGTGAATGCAGGGAAGTCTGTGAAGGTACTGTAGAATATGAAGAGATAATTCAATTAAAAGGAAACAAGATTCCCAAGGGGTTGGTGTCTCTAGAACATCTGTTTCAAAGAAGGGATGATAGTACAATCAAGGAGAAAGTTCCACACTCTCATAATCCCAAGGAGTATGACAAGATTGATATTGGAGATGAAGGTGATCCTAAATGGATTTCAATAGGCAAAACATGCTCTCAGCAAGAAAGGGATGATCTGGAAAAATTACTAAAAGAATATACAAATGTTTTTTCTTGGAGGTATAAAAACTTCAGAGACGACTAGTTTAGACATCATATTCCTTTGAAACCTGATGCTGCACCTTTTCGCCAAAAGCTCATAAATTATAATCCGAAGGTATCTGAAACCATATTAAAGGAAGTGGAAAAGATGCTAAAAGCCAAGATTATCTTCCCCATCCATCATTCTACCTAGATCACCAATATAGTGCCTGTGAGGAAAAAGAATGGTGAAATTAGAATCTGCATCAATTTCAAAAATATGAATCAAGCTAGTCTAAAGATAATTACGCATTATGAGTAATGGAACATGTTCTCCAGGCTGTGTCAGGATCAAAAGTAATGTCAATGATGGATGGGTATTCTGGGTACAATCAAATCAGTGCAAAAAAGGAGGATCAACGCAAGATGTCCTTTATAACACCACGAGGTACCTTTGCATACAACCAAATGCCATTTGGATTGATTAATGTTGGCGCCACATTTCAGAGGATGATGAACTCCTCCTTCGGATATCTGCAAAATATAATCATTGTAATTTATTTAGATGGCTTGACTATCTATTTGAAAAGAAGGAACTACTATTTAAAAGATCTAGAGACAATGTTGCGGAGGTACAGAAGTCATTGTATATCTCTAAATCTGAAAAAGTCCATTTTCTTTGTTGAAGAAGGTAAACTATTAGGGCATATTGTTTCGAAAGAAGGAGTCAAAATTGTGTTGGTAAGTTTACTTTACTAAGATTATATGACTAGTTTTGTGTTTTCATTATGGCAAAAAAGTCATATGAAGTTTTCATAGTTAGTTCATAAACTTTGAAGATCAGATTTTGGCTAAGTATAGAAGATAGTACAGACAGAGATATACCCGATGATCAGAGCACCAATGTACATGCGAATGAACTCATCATGACCTGAACCCTCTGATATAAGCTTGTGGATAAAACATTACACTAAGTCTACACACGCAACATCAAATATGTCTGTATGATGAAGTTATAGGAAAACTAAGTGTCACTAGCAGTTCAACAGAACAAAGCATGGAGCCGACTACAGATTTTGATTAGCACATATTAAATTATTTTGTTATGGCTATGTGCTTATTTTAATATGTTTGTAATGATGTTATTATCACTCATGTAAACATGCTTAAGCCAATTAACTTGGAAGCATTGTGTATGTTGATTTTGGGCCGACTAAGTATTAGTTTCGGTCGCGTCTATTGAGTATGTATATATACTTAATATGTATTTTGTATTAGAGTGTCGAATGGTGAATAGATAATGATAACAAGTAAGATAGTAGTAAAGGAAGAATAATCAGTATGAGATAAAGTTCTACCAGTGATTAGAGATTCAACGCATAAAAGGAATTGATCAGACAAGCAGTGTCATAACATCAGTTCAACTTTCAGATATTGCGAGTATCTGTTATCAGGCGGTTGTAGCCTTCTTCTTATTGAGAAGTGAGCTCTGGCAGTGTGCCATCCACCTTTAACAGGGTTTTTAAAAGACTCCTAATAGGGTCATTGTACTCAACATGGTAATGACTGCTCCTAACAGGGCAAAGGAACTCTAACAAGTTCATGACTAGTGCAATTATTTGTGGGTACTAATTCCCACCGGGGTTTTCCTCTGATCAAGGTTTCCCCATAAAAATATCTTATGTTATGTGTTATATGCTTTGCTTATTGAAATTGACATCTATTTATTAGGCTAAGTTTCAAGTTGCTGAAATATTATAAATTGTTGAACATTGATTCACCCCCCCCCCCCTCTCAGTGTTCCCATTCCTAACAATTNCATTGATTCCCCCCCCCCCCCCTCTCAGTGTTCCCATTCCTAACAATTGGTATCATAGCTTTGGTCCCCTGAGAGAAGTTTAACCACTTGAGGATATCATGGACTCAGCAGAAGTGAAACATCTAAAAAAAATCTTGAAGCAGCTCTTGAAGATCTTGACAGATTTGAAAAAGAAAATGAAGAGCTAAAATTCAAAGTTGATGGCTCGCAAATGCTCATAAAAAAATTAAGAAAAGATTTGAAAGATTTCTCTACAAATGATTTGGGAAAAATGGTCAAAAAGATGAATGAAGAAAACATGTCTCTAAAGGATAAGATTGAATATTTAAATGAACAGTTAACAGATAGCCAGACAACTATTGAAGAAAGGACTAAATAAAGTAAACAATTAAATGAAGAACTTATGCAAGCGAACATGAAAATGTTGGAGATGGAGAACATCAAGAAAAAGATAGAATCTGAGTTGACAGAAGCCAAGAATCATATTGAAAAATTACACACAAGTTCTGATCTATTACAATCACAGCTCTATGCACAAAAGTTAAGAGGTGATACCATTGGTGCTGGATACAATGAAGCACAAATTCAAATCAATGCAATGCAAGAAAGAAATAAGGCACAAGAAGAGTCTACAGAAGCAAAGACAACTGAGAATCTTGCAAAAGCTAAGGTAGAACCACCTAAAGATGAACACAAACTAGTTAAACGCACTTGTTATGCCTGTAACAAACAAGGACATATGACAAGGGATTGTAAAGAGGTAAGACCTTTAAATGGTTATTGTTACTCGTACAATAAATTTGGTCATAGAGCCCTACACTGTAGATCAAATCTAAGAAATGAGACACAAAAAAATCAAAGAAGTCAGACTCAGTACAATCAGAGAAATCAATCACAACAAAATTATCAAAACATTATATGTCAGATATGCGACTACAATGGACACAAAGCTAAACAATGCAACAAGGTTAATCATGTCAACAAGTCTCCAGTGATTTTTCACTCTTGTAACAAGGTTGGACACATCTCAAGGTTTTGCAGGTCTAGAGCGCAAAAACAAGGAAGACCTGATAAGTCTCAAGGATCTTTATTTGAAGAATCTGGAGAAGTCAAGTTTGTAAAAGCTACAGAAGATTCAGGCAAAATATGGGTTGAAGTAAAGAAAGATGACGGTGTTGATAAAGTGGTAGGTGCATCCATAGTAGATGCAACTTCTACTTCTGGATAGATGACCCTCATGGTCATAGGGGGAGCTAGACAAGCTCTAAACCCCTGTGCAGAAGGTTTACTCACCTTTGAGTATGCGCCTTTAGTCTTATGTTCTTGGTAACATTTTTATACAGTATGCAAGAACGCAAGGTTTTAAGTGGAGCGGGAACTAAAATTGGAATTCACAGTGGAAACCGTATTACGACAACAAGCATTAATTACAGTAACTCATTTATAACTCACTAAAAGATCCAATGTCTTGACTTTTACGTTTGAGATTGAGAAGTTGGAGAGCATAGGAGATTCAAGTGTCTTAGTATTGACTAATTATTGTTGGTTGGTTGGAAAAGTGAATTGCAGTTGTAACAAAACCCTAGCACGGACGTGTCATTTCATAATCTCTATGAAACCCTATTTAAGCAAGCTACAAGTAAGTAATGGCAACTCCTATAGTTGTTGACATCTCTGAGAAGAAGAGATATGTGTTTAAGAAGCATCCTTTCAAGTCAATTTTGGATGATGTTGAAGGGGCATTTTCCAAGACTCTGTCAGGAGTCATGCATGTTGAGGATATACGCGCTTACATTTACTGTAAGAAGGAGTCTATTGGTGATAACAGCATAACGATGCTCATGACATCTATGATTAACCCTAACTACTCATTCAAGGATGAATTCTCACATCTCTCAGATAACCCTATCTTTGAGTATACAAATGCGCATGAGTTCTATGAACCAAAATGTGTCAAAATTCTACTCAGTAGGATTCATGATGATCTATTTTGGATTGGTGAAGTTCATGTTTGTGTTATTGCTGATCTCATTCATGAGATGACTAGACTCTCTAAGTTCGGTCTCGTTCTTCCCACTGGAAAGGATGTCAAGAAACAGGTTGAGCAGGCATGCTTATCTAGGAGTGATAGGCGCGGAATGACTGTTGATCCTATTGTGGAGAAAGACATCAAACTCATCACCATGATACTTGGTTACAAGTTTCAGCATGCAAGAAGACTAAATAGTGTATTTGCAGCTATAGTTCTGGTAGCAATAAGGATGGTAAGAGATAACACTCAATATAACCTTTGTGAAATATTGCGCACACAACTAATTGAGAATATTAAAGCTATCAAGCATGACAAAAGCAAAATATTCAGATTTGGTTCCTTGATTATATACATGTACTTACACATTGTTGGTAAGGTTTCTAATCTCTACCTAGACAGAAGCAAACCTACTTTGCCTCAAATTTCATTGAAAGCTACATTTGAGAGCAGTATAAAGGATTCTATGGATATGGAGATCAATACATTCAAAATTAACATGCAGAAGAGGTTCAAAATACCTAAGAAGATAGTGGACAAATACAAGGACACCATATGCTTTATGGTAGAAATAGATTGTACATGCATGGAAGCAGTTGAACCAGGAACCAAATGGATTCACCCACTTGGTTATGAGGTAGAAGAACATATTATGGAACGATATGCACAAGTCCTTCTATCTGCGCCTAAAGATCCAAATGAGCCTAGATGGGGCACATATAGAGAAAAGACAAATCAAGTTGATTCTATCCTATATAGTGTAGATAAAAGGAGGAAAGCATCAAGGATTACCTCTAACATTCTGAAAGTTCATGGTGTCACCCAAGAAGACCTAGATAAAGCTAGGGAAGCTAAAATTTCTAGAGAACTTAAGCAAACATCTACATAAGTCAAAATTGAAAAATCTGATGATATCCATAAGAAGAAAAGGAATAAGTCTGGTGAGAGTATATCTGCACCCTCTACTATAATTGACCTGGAATTCTCTCCACCTTCTGTGCCAAGAAAGCTGACTAGAAGAAGGAATCAAGTCCCCATAAGCCACCCATCCTCAAGGACAACTCGAATCAAAGTAAAGAATATTCAAGATCCTCTTGAGGTAGGATTCAGATCTAGTCTTGAAATCTTAAGAAATAGAATCATTAATGAAGGATGATTAGATTCAATTGCAAATATCTATGATAAATATCAAGAGATTGATAAATCAAAGATACATTCTATGATTGTCTCACATATGATCAAGTTCAAAAGGCCAGTTTTGGAACTTAAGACAGTCATTCCAGATGAATTATGGAACATACTTGACTTATTAAAAAGATAATCCATAAAAGAGGATATGAGGATTAGAGAAGAAACATTAGATAATCTTCTCCCTATTTTCTCACATGATGAGAAGGCGATATTGTTAGATCTAGTAAAACCTCATCTAAGAACTAAGACAAGAACTCTACACATTATGAATAAAGAGTATGAGTTGGTTGGAAAGGAGACTAAAAAAGAATTTGAGCAAGTGTTTTTGGATAGACACATGTATCCATCAATGATGCCTACAACTAAAGTGACTCCAATTCCCTCCAAGCAAGAAAAAGAATCAGAGATTCTAAACGTACCCATGACAGGTCCACAGGATTCTGCACCCAAAGTATTGTCACCTTCTGATACAGTCAAAGATCCAGATGAAACCATTATGATAAATGATGTTGAGATAACCATTTCAACCTCAGATAATGATTTGAATAAGTTTGAGGAAGCCTTTGTGAGTACTAAAGAAGCTGAGACATTATGCACTGATAAAGCTTCTTTGCAGCAAGAAGAAGTTTCAGCTGAAGGAACAACAGGTTGGGATAAAGAGAAAAAGGATGAACCTAATGAACTACCCTCTATTGAGATTCTAGTGAAGAGTGAATGTATGGATGTGAGTCAAAATGCAATATTCACTCCATCTATCAAACCATCAATATCATTGTTGTAAAGTTTGACCCCTGACACAACAAACCTAGATGCACGGGGAGAAGAAGATTTGATCAAAATAAGTGTATTTTCCATGGAGAAATCTAAAGACACACATGTAATGAGAAATCCTCTCTTTCTTGAGTCAGTCAACATTTTGAACAACTTAGTGCCAGCAGATAATAAATTGGCAAATATCCAATCAGTTGATGATGTCGATAGTATCTTGACAAGCTTCAAAGAAAATTTCACAAGTCTAGTAGACTCATCTACTAAAATTACAGAAGACAAGTACAAAAAAGAAAGGCTAGATGAATTGATAAAGAATTTCTCATTAGATCTTAACTCATTGAAGATTGGTCAAGTAATTTTGAAAGAGTTAGCAACAAAAGGCAGAAAAGTGATAGCTAACTATATGGACAAAAGTAAGCTCACTTCAGAACATACAAAAAAGATTGAGGAAGCAGACATCTTGATTGAAACCATAATAAAATTAGTTGAAGTCTCTTCTGAAGACGTCAATGTCTGTAATAACATATATCAAGGGCATTTAGATAAAATTGAGAAATCTAAGATAGAGATTAGAAAGATAAGGACCAGACAAATACAACTGAGAAATGCACTTGCACCCTCCTTAGCTGTACTGAAAGAGAATATCAAGTAGATTGATGCAACCATTATCACATATGATCAAGGCCCCTACATGGATCTGATAAAGATGGAGAAAATAACCTATGCATTATGCTCCCATCTTCAGACGGTTGATGCACTCAAGGTGTTTTGGTAGCAAGAAGTCAAAAACCTGCAGATTGCATATCCAGATGTGTACTCTGAGAAAGTACTTAGAGATTTTCTTTTTTTGGCACCTTTGTCATTAATGTCAAAGGGGGAGTATAGTTTATAAAGAAGCATATTATATATAGCCAAAGTTAAAATAATATGAGGAAATATATCAGTATAAGTACAGTTTTTTTGTTGAAGTCAAAGTTTAGTAACTTGGCTACATTCCTTTGTTGCCATTAATGACAAAGGGGGAGATTGTTGGCAAGTTGACTTTACTAAGATTATATGACTAGTTTTATGTTTTCATTATGGAAACAAAGTCATATGAAGTTTTGATAGTTAGTTCATAAACTTTGAAGATCAGATTTTGGCTACGCATAGAAGACAGTACATACAGAGATATACCCGATGATCAGAGCACCAATGCACGTGTGAATGAACTCATCATGACCTACACCTTCCGATATAAGCTTGTGGATACATCATTACACTAATTATACACATGCAACATCAGATATGTCTGTAAGATGAAGTTACAGGAAAACTAAGTGTCACAAGCAGTTCAACAGAATAGAGCATGGAGCCGACTACAGATTTTGATTAGCGCATATTAAATTATTTTGTTATGACTATGTGCCTATTTTAATATGTTTCTAATGATGTTATTATCACTCATGTAAACATGCTTAAGCCAATTAGCTTGGAAGCATTGTGTATGTTGATTTTGGGCCGACGAAGTATTAGTTTCGGTCGTGTCTATTGAGTATGTATATATACTTAATATGTATTTTGTATTAGAGTGTTGAATGGTGAATAGATAATGATTACAAGTAAGATAGAAGTAAAAGAAGAATAATCAGTATGAGATAAAACTCTACCAATGATTAGAGATTCAGCACACAAAAAGAACTGATCAGACAAGCAGTGTCATAACAGTAGTTCAACTTTCAGATATTGTGAGTATCTGTTATCAGGAGGTTGTAGCCTTCTTCTTATTGAGCAGTGAGCTCTGGCAGTGTGTCATCCACCTTTAACAGGGTTTGTAAAAGACTCCTAACAGGGTCATTGTACTCAACATTGTAATGAATGCTCCTAACAGGGCAAAGGAACTCTAACAAGTTCATAAGACTAGTGCAATTATTTGTGGGTACTAATTCCCACCGGGGTTTTCCTCTGATGAAGGTTTCCCCATAAACATATCTCGTATTATGTGTTATATGTTTTGATTGTTGAATTCGATATCTATTTATTGGGCTAAGTTTCAAGTTGTTAAAATATAATAAATTGTTGAACACTGATTCACCCCCCCCCCCTCTCAGTTTTCCCATTNTCCCCCCCCCCCCCTCTCAGTTTTCCCATTCCTAACAAATTGATCCTGATAGAGTTAAATCTATCCAACAACTAAATTTACCCTCTAGTAGGAGTGGATTGAAGTCTTTCTTTGGCCAAGTGAAATTTTTAAGAGCTTTCATTATAGAATTTTCAGAGATCACCAGGCACATGGTAGATATGATGAGTGAGAAACACCCTTTTAAGTGGAATGAGGAAGGATGAAAAGCTTTCAACGACATCAAAATAACAATATCTCAAGCCCCTCTATTGACAAGTTCAGATTTTAAAAATGATTTCATTATCTACTGTTAGGCATCAAAACATACTTTGTCTAGCATTTTGACACAAAAAGATGAAAAAGGACAGGAAGCACCCATTGCTTTCATGAGCACGTTATTGAAGAAATATTAACTCGAATATTCTAAAATTGAAAAGCACGCCTTTGCAGTAGTAGAAGCAGTTAAATAATTTAGGTACTACATTTTGCACTTGCATTCTACTGTATGTGTTCCAGAGACAGCAGTGAAAAGTGTTTTGGCACAAAAGGAGATAGGAATGAATAATAGAGCTGTATAGAAAGCTAAAATTCAAGAATACGACCTAATTACTAAGACAAAAAATTTGGTACGAGGACATGGCCTATGCAAGTTGATAGCAGAAAATGGAAAAAACATCATAACAAGAAGTTGATGAAGTTCCTATGGTCCTATTGGTGAGCTTGACTGATCTGTGGTTCTAAGATGTGACATATTTTCTTACATATGATGAATGTCCTAAACACTTGAGTCCCTGAGAAAGACGTAATATGAAGCTAAAAACATCTAATTATGTTATCTCTTAGGATGTGTTGTATAAAAGAGGAGTAGATGGGAGCTTCCTCAGATGCTTTGATGTTGAGCAGCAAAGAGTTATTAAGAGCATTCCATGATGAAGCTTGTGGTGGGCATTTTTCCTCCACCGTCACAACCTTCAAAATCCTCCATAACTGTTTCTATTGGATCAAGATGTTTAAAGACGCATATCATTATGTAAAAAATTGTGAGAAGTGTGAATTATTTACAGGATGTCCACAATTGACAACCCTACCTCTCAAGCTAGTTATGGTAGGTGAACCTTTCAGACAATGGGGGATAGATTTTGTAGGACCTCTCAATTTGCCATCCGGTATAGGGCATGTGTATATTATGACAGCTACCAATTATTTTACAAAGTGGGTGGAGGCAATCCCTACCAAAAAGGCAAATTCTCAAGTTGTTTGTGACTTTCTACTGAACCATATTTTTTACAGATTTGGAGTGCCGCTGAAAGTTGTAGTAGACAATGCCACATATTTCTCTTTAGAGTAAATCTTGATGTTCTATCATGAGCACAAAATGTCCTTAGCCCAATCGTTATATTATTTCCCTTAGGGGAATGGCCAAGCATAGTCCAGTAATAAGAATCTAGTAGCTATAATGAAGAAATTGATGGGTGATAATCTTCGTGACTGGCAAAAGAAATTGCAAAAGCCTTATGGGCTGATCGGACTACCCCCAAGAGAGCTACAGGCATGGATCGTTTTGAGTTTGTATATGGAGTAGGAGCTCATATATTAATACCTCTCGAATTGTCTGTGGCCAAACTGCACTCTGTGATTGAAGATCAATACTTTCAAGATTCTCTAGAGAAACAGATTATGTACCTGAGAAAATTGGAGGAGGAACAAGACAAATTAGTAGATCACATTACAGAGCACTAGTTGAAAGTGAAATAAATTTTTGATATGAGCGCTCACACCTGTAATTTAATGGAAGGAGACGAGGTCTTAATATGGGATAAAAGGAGGACGCCTAAAGGAGCTCGTGGGAAATTTGAGTCTTTATGGAAAGGCTCGTTTATTATTTCAAAAGAAGCTGGTTCAAATGCTTCCTATTTGTCCTACCCAAATGGTGTTAACTTGCCTTTCACATACAATGGGCAAGACCTCAATTTGTTCAAGTTGTGATCTTTTTCAGTCCCACCTCTTGTACATAGTAGTTGTATGCTAAAAATGTGTCACACTTCTATGAATCACTGTATCCAAGATTGCTCAAGAATGAGGTCTCGAATGTCGACTCATAGCTCTCTATTCATGGAGTGCAAGGGTTTGTAATGAAGGCCCTCAGATTGACTTAGTTTGTGCCCATGCAAGTACACCATAAAATGAGATATTCAAAAAGGAAGAGCAAGAATGCTAGTCTCCATGATCATCAAGTATGCATGCAAATGAAATCTATTCTATATGATAACAATGCAAGAAAGGAAATTAATATGATAACAATGCATGATTATTCTATGAAAGGAAATACAAATGCAAGATTAATCTATGAAAGGAAACATGAATATAATCTAACATGAAAGTGCAAAATTAATCTAAATGGATTGTCATGGGGCATGAAAGAAGAAGACAATAAGAGAGAAGTTGCAATATCCAAGCTCAAGTGCTCAAAATCTCCTCCAAAATTGTTGTCCAAACCTGCAACATAACATTAGCATAAAAATCTTGATTATTAAATGAGAAGGAGAGGTTTCCTTTTAAAGAACAATGGCCGGTGGAGATTAAGAGGCCAAATCAAAGGCCATGATTAAGAGGTAAAAAGCCCACCACTAAGGAAGATGTGTGAAGAAAAGGAACTTTATTTATTTTTATTTAATTTATTTCCTTTTTCAACAAAGAGGGATTTAAGTGGGGGTTTTATTTAATTAAAAGAGGGATTTTCTTTTAATTAAATAAGAAAAGATTATTTAATTAAAAAGGGATTTTAATTAAATAAGATTATTTTATTTAATAAAAAATGAATCAATTTCTTTTAATTAAATAAGATAATTAATGAAATGATCAAACCTTAGGAAATATTGAAACAATTGAATTAATTACGATTTGATCAAGGAAATTGATTTGGATTGAAAATGTTGTAAAACACTGATTCAGGAATTTGATAAACTGATTTTGGTCATTTGATAAATTGATAAATGGGGGCCCATAGTCCAGGCAACCATTTTAGGGTGCATACATTTGCCCCTCTTTGACTAATGTGTGATCTTTATGGGAACACATGTAGTCAAAGAATGCAGTTGAAGTGTGAGATCGATTTGGGATCACAAAACAACCCAAACGTGTGATCTTTATGGGAACACATCAAGAAAAAGATAAGCTGTTTGAAAAAGACAAGGTCAACACCCCTATAAATAGGTAATTGACATGTCCAAGATAAGAATCTCAAGCAAGGTTTCTCCAAGCAGAGCAATTGATAGGATTGATAAAGCTGAATCAAGGATTGAATTTTGATAGGTACTGCCCCCTTGTGATCGAAATCGAAATGAGATAAAGGAGAAAAAATAAATTAATAAATTTGATCAAATCAAACTAAAGATAAGGTTCTTGATGTAAGATGAAATATATAAGGGTCACATAACCAAGGTAGATCATCAAGCATGAAATATTATGCCCCAAGGTTGAATTAGAAGAAAAGAAGTGGGGTGAAAGCAAATGGAAGATAGAAGCTTGGAAGAGGTGGAAAGAAATGGAGAGAAGAAAAAGAATCTACCTTAAGAAAGAGAATGCCCCAAAGTCAATCAACTATTTAAGATAGAAAATTTCAATTGAGATCATGAAAGAAGATAAGGAAATGAAGATCAGAACGTGATCATAGTTGATTAAAGTCCACAAGAAAGATGAAGGAAACCCTCTCAAACTCATAATGCAACCTAAAATGAAAACTAACATGAGGTCTAACAATGCAAGATACATAAAAATGCAAAGGTGTACTTGCAATAGAGAAACTGTAACATAGGACTATGTGTTCAACATTCATTACAGAATGTTAAGGAACTTATTTTCATCATTGGGCCATTATTAACAGACATCAAAAAATCACACAATCATCACTAGTCACAAGTGCAACTATGAAGATATGAATGTGATTTATATTGGATTGGAATGTGGAAAGATTATAACATAAGCATCAAAGACATAAAGGTCAAGATGACTGCGATGTTAGCTTACCCAATTTAATATAGCATAACCACGCTTGCATCAAGGCATAGAGGCCAAGATGACCAATAGAATAGTTGTGCAAAAACAGTGAAGCATAAAGCAGGAAGCAAATAAAAACATGTTCCATGCCCCAAGTCCTCTAGCTATGCATCCTGGAGAGACTTATTAGACAAGGACACTCAACGAAAATCAATAACAGTCAGCACACAAAGAAAATATCATGACATAGCTCAAGCATTAAGTGTTGTGTTTAAAAATTTAAGTGTGTTAACTAATACTGAGTTCCAAGGATAAGGATCGAATGCTCGCAAGCAGGTAAGACCACATGACAAAACGAGGTAAGACCACATGTCAAGGGTTGTATTGAAAAATACAGTTGGGGTGGTGTTGAAAAACACCATTTGCGAGATTTCCTAAAGACTAACACATCCAAGAGACCAAAGCTAACATAGTTATGCCCCCTAGACAAAGACAAAGACCAATTCCAAACCAAGGCAATGAGGACAAGGAATGATGGAGAAAGGCTAAGTGTCGCGGACACGCGCTAAGAAACAGGGGTGCAAAGGCCTCAAGTAGCGCCCGTTTCCAGGTTTTCACCACTTGGATTTTATTACAATTTTTTCTCTTTCATTTTTTTTAATTTTTTCTTCTTTTTTTCAGGACTTTTTATAATTTTTTTGAATTTTTGCTACCAAGGTGCCTATTTCCAGATTTTCACCAAGGCACTTTTTTTTTTGAATTTTTGAATTTTTTGTTTTTTTTGTATTTTTGGAATATGTAATTTTTCTGAGATACATCAAAGCGCCTATTGCTAGGTTTTCACCAAGATGATCATTTTTTCAGGACATTTTTTGATTTTTAGCATTTTTGACAATATATCTTTTTTTTATTTTTTTCAAGATCAATAATTATGTACAAAGAATGCCCCCAGACAGAATGGGCATCAAACTCCTAAGCAAGATCACATCACGCAGTCCCAATATTTTAGCAAGGTAGAGGACAAGAGGGATTAACAAGCTGGTGGAAGAGATGAAAGACATGAGAATGAAGGAGAATGATGGGAAGAAATCCTCAAAGGAAAACTCCTCAAGAGTACCCAAGCTAGGGAAAAAGAAACATCATGTAAAGTACATTTGGACAAACAATAAAAGGCCAACATAGGATAAGTCACAAAAGCGTAATGAAAGAGCAGGAAAGGATGCAGTCCAAAGGCGTAGACATCCCAAGAGGCTTCATAGCACCCTATCTCACCAAAGGGAAAAAGGATATAAATAGGCAAAAATGAATGGAGGAAGATAGAGATGAAGGCTAAACATGAAAGGAATGAAAGCAAGATCATCCTAAGATAGCTCATAAGATAGCCCAAATGTTCGTGTATAGATCAATATTGTCAAGATCAAAGAGAGAATACAAAATGGATGAAAGATGAAGAAAAACTACACATGATGCCTGATTGCCAGGTTTTCATCACGGTACCTATCCAAGGCGCCACAAGGGAGTGGTTTTCGCCATAGGATGTTTTTTTTTTTAAGAAGGCAAGCTTTTTAGATAATTCTCCTTGAAAGGATAAACCATGATATGCCAAGGATTCAAAATGATATGCTCAAAGATATTGATAGGGAAAGGAAGATGAAAGAGAAAAATGGAGGATAAGGTTTTATGCAAAGCAAGTGAGGTTGGAAGATAGGAGGAATAGAAAAATGAGGAAAAATGATAGAAGGTAGAAGGATAGTGAATGGAAGGATTGTGAAAGAGTAGATGGAAAGGAAGGCAAGATAAACGTCAATACACACCTTGAAGGGTGGCGAGAGGATGAAGGAAATGTGAATGAAGGAATACGTGAAGGAATATGGTGAATGGATAATAGAGGTTGTGGTTTAGGCGCATGGAATGAAAGAATGTTTTTGGAAGAAGATGAAGTGGAAGCATTTGGAAGATTGAATGTCAACTTCACTTGTTTCTCAAGATGAGACTCTTTCAAGAGAGACTTTGGAATCCATATAGACGTAGGCTTTTCATTTCTTTTTGATGATTTAGAGAGAATATCTTCAATGATGGATTTTGGAACCCATACTTGTCTTGTAGTTTTCTTCTTAGATATCTCTTTTGACTTTATGACCCCATGTCGATTAGAGGAGACATGGTGATCTTCTTTTTTAGATAGATTCTTGTATTTCTTCTTTTTCTTGTATTGAACATTCAATTTTCTTCCAAAAGACTTGGGACTTGTGGAGGAAGAAGAAGAATATGATTGGTTTAGATGGGTGGATGGATGAAAAGGATTCAAAGGTATGCATCTATGTTGATCGTGAGGAAAGATAGGAGATGGAGGGACATAAGGACCCAAGATGGATGACAAATTTGGAGAGTTACGAGGGGAAAGTGAAGGGACATAAGGACCCAAGATGGAAGGAAAATGTGAAGCCCTTAGTATTGGCAGAGGAGGTCCAAGGATGGACATGGAAGATGCAAAAGGATAATCAATAAGTTCATCGACATGTATATGACAACCAAGGACATCATCATCTTTAGAGTGAGCATTAGGATTTTCAATAGGATCATGAACATCTTGAATAGGAGCACCTTCTTTGATAGGATTGTTTGAAG
>MU228011.1:887366-911685 GCA_018584345.1 Thuja plicata
AACTTGATTATTTCACTTTGAAAGCCAAATCAGTTTATAGGGCTCTTTGTCAAATATGTGGAGATGATGAGCAAGTTGAGATGCCTATCCATTATATGCTAATGATGGTCGAGATTTTGCACCCCCACCTACCAATAATTTTCTATTTTGCCCCATATATTGCAAACCTGATTCATGAAGAGCTAATAGGTGTTCAGAACACAAAGGTGTCCAGACCTTTTGCATGGTATTCATTGTTGATGCATGTGTTTATGTATAAGGGGGCAGATTATTTTGATAAGGAGATGGAGCTGACAAGATTTAAGGACAATGAAATCATGCCTGTACAATTGTGGAATACAGACATGACCTGGAACAATAAAGAGGCCAGCTACTTCAATTTTGACATGTATTTTGCTGCCAGACTCAGCATATTGTCGTTAAAAGAGGACCCTAGGATTCCTATAGCATTATCAAAATTCTTGAGGCCAAAGGAATATGACCAAGAGCTAAATATAGTACATAACTGAAGTGATGTTATTCCTTATCCAGTGTCAACTATATTCAGGGTCTATGGTTTCAAGGGAGTGCCAAACATTTTACCCTACAGAGTGCCCCTTAAGATAGGATTGGCAGAGGTACTGAGACAGATTGGAAGTTTGCAAGAAGATGCCCTGACTGGAAGAGGAAAAGGAACAATCTTTCCTGTAATCATTATTGCTCATCGGTTTATCATCACCAAGGGAGGATGGAAACACTTATAGGATTTTTTGAAACCCTACAACCTGACCATATCAGTATCCAGGTATGTTGACCCTGAGGGTTTCAATAAAGACATGTTTAGGGAAAAGACAAAGAGTGTAGTGTTGAATCATCAATTCAACTTTTTGGAAGACATAGCCAGGAATGAATTTGACTTAATTAACCAGGAAATAATGAAAGAAAAATGGTTGGATTACAAGAAAAGCCTTGATTTTATAAACTATTTTGATGAAACGTATGATCCTTTAAAGGATTTGAAGCCTTGGGCCAAGAATATTGAGTCACTAATGGATATGTTTGAAGAAATTATGCAGGCTTTGAGCCAGAAAAGAGATAACATATTGCAAACAGAGCCAGAGAAGGCTAAAACAATTTTGGGCAAAGCCTTCCATGTTAGAAATATCCCACGAGGAGAATATGTAGTGTACAAACGGAGGGGATATATCACAATTTTACCAACAAGTGGGCAGACCAATGATCCTAAAGGAAAGAGGCCACTAGAGCCTAGTGCTCAAAGTCTTCCATCTCCGAAGAGGAAAAAGGTAGAAGAGGGAAATATAAGACAACATGAACAAGTCTATTCTCCCTCCCAATCCCCAATGTGCATGGATGAACAAGCTATAGCTCAACAATTAGTGTAAATGGGAAACACTGGGCATATCTATGTTACAGCTGATGAATTGCAGGAAGGAATGCTTGAAGAACCAAAACATGCTCAATTAGATCTGACAGTAGCAGAATTTACTGGCAAAGAGCTAGATCCATTGACACAATAGGCAAGTGAGAAATTTCTTTCTGATGACAACTTTGTTAAAGAGAGAGCATTTTTGCAATTCCTATGGAGAATTCATATTGATGAATTCAAGAACAGATGCCAACAAAAGTAAGAGGAACAACCTACCAAAGGAAAAGAGGAGATTGAAAATGAAATAAAATAGGAGATGTTATCTAGGTTTGAAAAGATAACTCCTGAAGAAGGCAAAGAGCTAGTCAAGAAGGAAGGAGTATTGATACTCCTTGAATGGGACACAACTGAAGCTATTGTTTTTGGTGCTGTTAGGAAGGAAAAAAAAACAATTCATGTCACAGAAGTAGAAGTACAACAAGCTTAAAAGGGTGTAAAGTTCAATTAAGATCATGCAGCCCTAGTTATGTGGTAATTGAGAAAAAGAAACCCCAAGATAACTGATGGAGATACTCAGGCTGAGCATTCAGGTAGCCTTTTGGTAAAGAGAGTTGTAGAAATAGGGGTTGTTGAAGCAGCAGGTATAAATTTGGAATTTGCTAAGTTTAGTGTAAGTGTAGCCCATAAATTAGAAGATGAACTCAAGAGCCTAAGTGAAAATTTTGAGAGAGTTTTGGGTGCCTATAATGAAGAGAAGATGAAGACTATTGAACAAGATAAAAATATTGCTAAATTAGAAGGTAAGAGATCAGAAAGTTCTATCCCTCAGATGATGATTACTCAAGAACCCTACCAACCTTCATCATATAGCCCATATGTCACTTATCCTCCTTCTCCCATGCCATCAAGCCTTGTTACTCTAGCAGATGTGGAAATGGAAAGAGATAGATTGTTTGCTGAAAGGAAAAGGTTAGAAGAAACCTCTAAGAAATATCTTGAAGAATCTTCAACATTGAAACAAGCAGAAGAATGGGTTAAACAGAGGCATTCTGACAAAATATACTCCAGCCTCCTTAGATGTGCTAAAGAGGTAAATCTTGCTAATCTTTATTTGTTAGACAAAAGGGTTTTTAACATTATTAATGAATATGATGTAGACAAAGATGAATGGGGTCTGGTCATGGACACATGGAAAGGAAAAGGGGCTGAGGTGAAACCATTTTTTTCCATTTCCAAAGAAGAAAATAATATTGATATTGTTTTAACTAGAACTCACAAATGTTTGAAGTTAATGGCAGAATTGGACATCAAGAGGAATATCCTCATCAGAAAAGTAGAAACCTTGAGGAGAGAATTTTCAAAGTATAGGTATGAAATATACACTAACATGTTTTAAAAGGATGGTGATATAAAGAATGAGGCGCTATGGTTAAGACAAATAAAAGAAACAATAAATGCCCGGAAACATAGCATCATTACCCTGGAGGGTACAATTTTATTTGTTCAAACTATAAATATCATTAACAAAGCCAAGGAATTTTTTGAGTTCTGGAAGGGAGAAGTTAAGAAGGCAAGTGCCAGCTGGGGTGAGATCATCAACAAGAAAGATGAAATCCTTGGTTTTAACTGGCCAAGTGATGAGGTGTACACTTCTTGGAAGGACAGGTACACAATTGTATATCCAGGTGAAGATGACAAAATGGAGATGGACGAAGAAGCCCAACAGGATGATTAATACAATTGAGAGTAAGGATCCTACATCAACAACATCAAGGACAACAGACTCCAGATGGCTTAAACTGAACAACTTTGAAGCAAATGCAAGTACAAAGCGGCCAAAAGACAAAATATGCCAAATATCTATTGTAACAAGAGTGGTTATCACTCCATTAGCCATTTTGTCCTTTTAGTGAGTCATTAATTTTGTCCTTATTCCAATTGATCCGAAGCTTGTTGCAATCCTAATCTATAAAAGCATTCCCAAGATCATTGAAAAGGGCTGGAAAATTTGTAATGTAAACCATTTTTAAAGTTTTCGGTCAAGAGGGAAAAGAGAATATACTTTGTACTAGATATTGTAAGAAGTGAGAAATAAATAGTCGAGAGATCTTTTGTAGGTTATCTCTGAGCATTTTTGTATACTGAAATAATTTTTTCTGAATATAATAGAAAGATCCAAATTCCAATCTCTCCTGTGTTATGTGTCATATGAATTATGAATTTTCTGATTCAATAGCATAGTTTTTCTGTGTTTAATTATTTAGTAGAGAGTTTTGATCTAGGATAAGATTAAATTAGCCTTTGATTTATGTGTAGATTCATCTGACACACTGCAAAGATTCTATCAGTAGTATGGGTTTTGGGGTGATAGTATTATAATTTGACGTTGTTGGCAAACATTAATTTTAGTATATTGTATCTGAGTCAGAGTATTGCCCAAATGGATAAAGCACTGGTTTGAAGCTTATAAGTTATGTTTTATTGCATATCTAGTTGCACATTGGCTATGTTTTCCTAAATGCAAACATTTTAAAATCCATTAAGTATTCATCTGTATAAGTTTGTAATATTTTTCTATCTCATACTCCATCTAATGGTTGATGTTTAATGGGTAGTTAGCCAATTACGTAGTATCTCCCGGTCATGGTGATTCATTAGGAGATTACTGCTTGATAGTACCTTTAAAGACATATTAGAAGGTATTGCAGGGTATCCCCCCCTTGGTGTAGCAGGACACTAAAGTGTAGAAGTATTAAGAGAGTGCTTGTTAGTTGGTCCTTTTCTTGCATGAGCATACATTTGGAGGTGGCTCCTCTATAAAACATTCATAAAGGGAAGAGTTGTTGTTATTTTGATTACAACACAAATAAGAACGAACAAAATGGTGACTCTGTTGGGGAATTGCTTTGTTTCATTAGTATAAGTGAGTAAGGTTTCTCAAGTTGAGTTCGACTCCTAGCCTACTTGTCATTTACCAGTTGGTTGACCATTGTACTAAAAAGTTGTGTCTTTGCATGTCCCAGTAACTCGTATCATTCTTGAGAATATATCAGGATAAGTGCTTAGAATGTATTGATATTTGTGACCCGTGAAAACTTTCCATATTACAAGTTTGTTACTTGAGGCTATTGTGTATTTTCCCAACTTTTTCTTTTGTTGGGTGGCAACTCAAAGAAATCTCTGCATCAGTGTTGAGTTATTATTATTTGATACACCAGAGTGTTAGCTATGAGTTACAAAAACACTATATCTAGGATGAACAATCATCCTGACAATGAATTGGAAAATGAGATTCCATCCACTTCTAGAGTTGGCAAATCAGTGAACAAAAATGTTGCTGAAGTTACTCCTAAAACTTGGAGGCAAAGGAGGAACATAAAATGGATACTCCCATTCCCCCTAATCATGAAGAAGAAAATGTAGATGTTGAACATGAAGCACAACCTCGATTGGGAATCTATGGGGAGTATTATTCTCAGAGTGAAAGGGTTGACGATGTCCCTAGATATACCAGAAAGATGGTTCATCGTAAGTCTCAAGGACATGAGACAAGGTCTAGATCGAAGAGTCAAGGTGAAGAGAATAGGAATGCTCCAAGTGATTCGAGCTCTCCCTCATATGAGAAACCACATGCCCATCACCATAGAAGGGAGAGAACCATCATGGAAGAAAATTCAAAATCTGATATAACTCTTGTGGATTTTGAAGAGGTTGGTGAGTTGGAAAGAAAGATCCGAGAAAAAATTACCTTGAGACAAAAAAGAGAAAGAGAAAAGGAAGAAAGAATCAGACATGCTCAGATACAATCCGACCATTTCAAAAGGAAACTCAAAAATTTGGAAGCAATGAATGCTATTGTTGTACCTGAGAAACTAGAATATGAACCTTTTATTCAACAATTATATGACATACCAAAGCCCAAGGACAAAGGTAAACAAAAGGTAGCAATTGTTGAAATAAAGGAACCTGTAAGAAAATGGAGTATGATGGATCCCGTGATGAAGTTGGACACTGAGTTGGAGAGAGCCAAAAGAGAGAGGGAGATAATAGCCAAGGAATAGATAAGGCTGAGCTAGAAGATTCTTCTCTTGAAATGAAAAATAAGATTGAATTCCCCAGGCAAACCTTTGGACCTCATCTTGTTGGTCCTAGTCCTAAATTATCTCTGAAATTAGAAAAGAGTATACCACCACCTATTTATTTCGGAGGTGCTACCACTTCAAATGCTCAAGCTAACATTTCATCTCAAAAAAGTCATGTCTATACTGAAAGGTACAAACAATTTATTTTACTTGGCATCCTTGGTTATCCCAATGAAATTCCTAAGAAGATTAGGGATAAGCTTCCTAAATTTGTTGGGAATAATGTAATAACATGTGAGGAACATCTAAATAATTTTATGGATATGATTGATAATTATGAAATTGCACATGATGATGTTATGATGAAATTGTTTGTGCAATCACTAACTGAGGATGCAAGGGACAGGTTTAGGGGATTACCCCATGAGTGTATTGGGTCCATGGATGAGATGAAGGAATGTTTCAGGGACCAATATGGGGACAAGACTAATGAAGGGTTCATGCTCAATGATTTCAATAACATAAAGAAGAACCCTAATGAAGAAGTTGTGGAATTCAACATCAGATTCCAGAGGGCAATGCACAAGCTGCTACAAGTAATGAGATTAGATGACAAGGTATGTCTCACTACCTATCTTAATGCTTTTGATGCAAAAATGGGTTATTTGTTAAGAGACAAGAACCCTAGAAATATTAGGCTGGAAGCATATAAGGTAGCAGTCAACATTGAGACAAATAGAAGAGTTTCTGGGAAAGTGGGCAGGAGAGAAGATTTAAACCCACCAAGTATAATAAGAAAGAATCAGATAAACCCCTAAGTTCAAAACCTAAGGAAGATGATAACCTTAAGCTGATTCTGAATGCTTTAAAAAATCTAAAGCCTAGAGAGAGTAGTCATAATAGGGTTCTAAATAATGATAAGCCTTCTTATGGCAATTACAACAGACAACCCAGAATGTAGAACTATCCTTAACTACCCAGTAGAAGGATGGAAAACCTAATATCCCACCAAAGAAGGATATGTCTGATGAAAAAACTCTTGACACCCTGCACAAATATTTTTTAAATATGTGTAGTGAAAACCCCTGGTGAGTACCTTGTCAGTCTCCACACAACCCTGAATATTATGTTATTGCTGCCAGAGTTTCTGCCACTAGGGAAAATGAAGAAGAAGAAGAGGAAGAGTATGATGATAGTGGTTGTGCTATGACTTCCACACTGTTTAATGAAGAAACATGTTATCAGCCTGATGATTTTGATATATAGGATTGGGAAGTTGATAATATGAGATGTAATTTTGAAGGATGTGATGAGACCCCTATTTTGAGAAGGCCATATGATGAAGAGATAGATGAGATCATAGCTAATATGGTTGCACAAGCAAGGGGTAACTATGTTTTAAGAAACAGAGTGGTTGGAAATGCAGATGGCAAACCTGCCGGTATCTTTATCAAGGATACCCCAAATAGTACCAAAAGGCCATAGGAAAAGGAGAAACAGGCTGAGGGTACAAATAAGATTTTGATTAAGAAGGGAAAAAAACCTATTGGCCCAAATATGTATAAGGAAAAGATGAAGACACCAAAGAGTTATGTACCTCATCCCAAAAGGGAGGACAAATCACATCGGGGAAATGTAGCTAAACTGGCTACTCAAGCAGAAGATGTGGATTGCACAAATTAGAAATCAAATATTTTTTATATGACATACACCCCTGTGGATATGGGACAACTTTTGTCTTAGATAACTGTTAAGGTGCCTCTGCTAGAAATGATGAGAATAGGAGAGCACAAGGAAAAGACTCTCACATGGGTGAAAAGTGTCAGCCCTGCCAAAACTACAGAACAAAACAAGAATGTGTCAGACACTAAGGATAAGTCATCAAAGGAATCTGATGAACTGGTATCAAAGATTCCACAAATTTATTTAGATACCAATATTGTTAGCACTACTACAGAAACAGTCCATCATTTTTTCCTAACATTGTTAATAAATGGAAAAATGTTGAAAAATTGCATGATTGATTCTGGGGCATCCAATACTGTTATGCCTGCATAAGTCATGAGGTGTATGGGACTAAAGTTAGACACTCAACATGGGAGATGTCAAGCTATGGACTCTAGAGAGGTTCCTGTCATAGGTACTATTAAGGCTTTGCCTTACAAATTGGCAACTTTCCCTGATAAAGTGTTGACTATGAGTGTATTGGTTGTAGAAATTCCCCCCCACCAATATGGAATGTTATTGTCAATAAAATGGAGTGCATCTATGGGGGGAGCATCCAATGTGATTTATCATTTTCCAATTTCAACATAAATGGTGAAAACATCAAAGTACCAAGGGAAACTATAACACATCATATGATTGAGGAACAAGATGATAATAACATGAATTGTTTCTTGGATACTAAAATGGGGTCATTTCAAGTGCAAGAAAGTCAAACTGTAAAAGGATCACAACCCGCATTATTGTCAAAAGATGTAAATAATTTATCTGAACAACCTAACTTGTGGATAATGTATTTTGATGGTGCTGATTCTAAGGAGGGGGCTGGTGCTGGAGCTTTGTTGATATCACCCTCTGGAAAAACCTTCAAATTTTCATTTTCTCTGTTGTTTAATTGTACAAATAATGTAGTAGAATATGAGGCTCTGTTGATAGGTCTGATACTGGCTGCAAGACATGGAATCAAATGCATCGGGGTTATTGGAGATTCTGAGCTAGTGGTATCACAAATTAGATCTAAATATGCCTTAAGGAACAATAGATTGAAGCAGTACCAAAATCCAGTATGGGATGAGATAGAAAGTTTTTATGCATTCGGTATTGACTGGATGGACAGAAGCCAAAATAGAATGGTAGATCTGCTAGCTAATATTGCCCTAAGGCCATAGGACATTACCTTTGTTGGAATTTTTGAGATAGAAGTTCAAACTAGGCCTTCAATACTTGACAATGTGGATAGCTAGCAAGTGTTTGATGATGATGTAGACATTCTTAGATTCTTGTATTGTGAGGCAGGTCTTGATAACAAAGAGATAGATTTCACAAAGTATGTGAAAAACATTGATGGAAAGGATACTGTCCTCGAAAAGGAGATATTGCATCTGAAGTCAAATAAAGTCTGAAAAGGAATAGTTGTTTTGGAGAGGGCCTTTGGTAGTAAGGACATACCCTATTCTATTACATTTGTAAATAGATCTAAAGATTTGGAGGAGGTCAATGTGGGAATAGAAGAAGTTCCTAAGAATTTATTTATTAGCAAGAAAATGTCACCCAAGGTGAAGAAGGATCTGACTGATCTTTTAAGGAAATACAAAAAGGTCTTTGCTTGGACATATGATGACCTAAAGGCATATAATGAGGAATTGTTTCAACATAAAATTCCATTGAAGGAAGATGCCAAGACCTTTAGGCAAAAGCAAAGACCCATAAATCCTACCATTTTGCCTAAGATGGAACAGGAATTGAAAAATATGAAAGATGATGGGATAATCAAGCCCATTAGACATTCTTCCCAGGTCTCTAATTTGGTCCCTGTTAGAAAGAAAAATGGGGACATCAAGCTGTGTGTGGATTTCAGGAACTTGAACATATCTTCCTTAAAACACAATTATGCTCTCCCAAACATATATAATATGCTTCAGAGGGTCACTAGATGTGAACTTATGTCCATGATGGATGGATTCTCTGGGTATAACCAGATTATGGTCAAAGAATCAGAGCAGTTCAAGACTACTTTCACCACGCCATGGGGAACATATGTATATGTGAGGATGCCTTTTGGTTTGATGAATGTTGGGGCTACTTTTCAAAGGACCATGGATGTTTTATTTTCAGACTTCCTGCAAAAGTTTCTTGAGGTCTATCAGGATGATCTCACAGCTTATTCAAAAAAGGAAGAGCAACATTGTGAACACTTGGAATTTTTTTTTGAAAGAGCCTTAGAATTTGGGATTTCTCTCAATCCCAAGAAGTGCATCTTTGGGGTGACAGAAGGTAAGTCATTAGGTCACATTGTTTCAAAAGAAGGGGTTAGAATTGACCCATATAGGGTAGCTACTATTAACAGAGTGCCCATCCCAAGAAATGTCAAGGGAATTCAATCATTCTTTAGACAGGTAAATTTTCTCAGAAGGTTTGTAACTAACTTTGTTGAAAAAAGTAGACCAATTTCAAAAATGTTAAAGAAGGATGCTAAAATGGAATGGGATGGGGAGGCCACCAAGTCTTTTCAAGAGATTAAGAAATATATTAAGGATGCCCCTGTCTTAAGAACTCCTAATTATTCAAAGCCCATAAATATTTTTTCATTTGCATCTTGTTACACTATTGCTACTGTTGTGTTGATACAGAAAAATGAAGAAGGGTTTGAGCAGCCTATTGCTTTATTTAGCAAATCAATGCAGGATGGGGAGCTCAAGTATGATATAACCAAGAAGCACACCTATGCATTGGTAAAGGTTGTGAAACATTTTAGGTGTTATTTATAGGTACCATTGTAGTGGCTTTTGTCCTTCAGCAGCAGTTAAGGACATCTTTACTCAACAATAGGTGTCAGGAAAGAGATGCAGATGGATAAATAGGATTCAAGAGCTCAATATAGAAATCCAAATCACAAAGCTGGTTAGGGGGATGGGTTTAGCCAAAGTGATGGCTAGTGCAAACTTGGATGCTAATCACATTAATACCTGGGAGGAAGAACAAAGACCTGTCATTTGTAACCTTGACCATTGTGACTGATACACTAACATTATTTATTATTTGCAAAGGATGAATTGTCCACAGGGCATGGATGATAATAAGAAAAGAACATTAAAATTGCAAGTAATCTGTTTTGCCCTGATCAAAGATGAATTATGGTGGAGGAATCCTGAAGGAATTTTATTGAAGTGTGTTGATAAGGAACAAGCAATAAGGATCCTGCAAGAGATGCATAATGGAGTGTGTGGTGGACATTACATGGCCAAGACTACTACACATAAGATTTTGAGAGAAGGTTTCTGGTGGCCAACTATTTTTAAAAATGCTTATCAATTGGTTAAAAGATGTGATGCTTGCCAATGTTTCTCTGGTAAGCTAAAATTCTCAGGTAATGTTCCCCTCACACCAGTGGAAGTTCAAGCCCCTTTTCAGCAATGAGGTATTGATTTTATAGGAGAGATAGATACAAAGTCCAGTGGAGGACATTCATGGATTATTGTAGCTACAGACTACTCTACTAAATGGGTGGAAGCAACTCCCACTAAGAGAGCTACAAGTAAATTAGTGATTGATTTTTTACTGAAGATTATAATTACTAGATTTGGGTGCCCAGAGAAGATAATCTCAAGTAATGCCACGTGTTTTAAATCTGAGGAATATGTCAATTTTTGTGTTGAATATGGTAGGTATCTTAGGGATTTGTCTTTGTCAAATATGGGATACCCTATTACTATATGAATGACATCCATGGATACCTTTTTAGGCTCATCCAGCTATAGCTTCCCTCTATGTACCCTTCTAAGTACAATGCAGATCCATTCATTCCGAAAGACCTTCAAGAAATCTAGGGCATGAGTTAACCCTTTAACCTCTAAGTGTTTGTGATCTTCCTTTAGTTTTCCATCTGCGCATAATGATTGGTAGGTTGACATAATCTCTAAATCTCCGATTTCACCAATCTTGCAATGTATATATGCATGCACGTCTTACACTAGAAAAACCCTAAGCGGGATATACAAGAATGTGCCTTGATTATTTGGTTGTGCTGCAACTTGTGGATGGATTTTGTAGTTTGGTTCCATGCAGATGGAGTTCTTCACCAAAATAACCTTCTTTTCCTTATCCATTTTAGCTTTCGTTGTTCCTGATGAAGATGCCATGATTTTGTATTTTTAGGGCTTCCATGAAATGTGCTTGAATAACTTGGTGAGGGAAGAATGTGCATTAATTAACCTTTGTATGCTCGAATATATGCTTATATTTATATAGAATGCACAAATATCTTCTTCTGCAACTTAGCTCTATGTTCTGCTCCGTAATCACGTTGTGAGCAAATGAGCTTACATCGACTAAATTTATAGTAAATAAGTTAGGGCGGTGCAATAAATGAGCTTCACTATCCAATCGGTGAACAAATGACATACTTAATCAATAAATGAGCTTTACCAACCATTGGATGAGGTGTCACCGACTGTTGTGCTTGGCCCTACATTATCATTTGATGCTCTTCTCCACATTTGATTTATGATCCTCACAATTTCATCAATTGTATTATCATTCCCATAAGTGTTTATTCGATCTACACAATCTCTACTTAAGTTACCGACCCTGTGACAATGAGAACATGTCATTCCAAAGCTTGACCAATTCCTAGATTTGATTTACCATTGTCTCATATAGTTTTCTTCTATGTGTCCATATTCACCACATGATTCATAATTGCTCCAAGTGTTTTAATCCCATGCATAAGCATTCCCTTGTATTATCGGTTGATTTACCATTTCTTGTCGTTTAGGCTTTCATATATGCCTTGTGTTATTTTTGCATGCTTGAGTTGTGTGACCATTCATGTTGCCATTTTGACAGTATTTATCCATGTATGGTTTCTTTTGTAGTTTTTTCAACTGGGACCTACACTCATGTGCCTGATGTCCATGCTTATTATAGTTATAACAAATACCATTAAATTTAGGAGGGTTTCTAGGAATACCTTTTGCTTTACTCCAAAAAACATTCGATGTGTGGCCTGATTTTCCACAGTGATGGCAAGAGGGCTTCTTCAACTTAGGATTTGAGTAGACATTCCTTTGTTTAGCTTGATTTGACAATTTTCCTTTCTCAGTAAACCCTAATCTTGTATTATTATTTAGTCTTCTTTGATGGTTCTAAAATTCAAGCATTCTCTTAGTGCTTTCTTCAGATCTCTTAATCACTTCATTATGTCATTGTAACATCTTCACTTCATTTCTTAGTATGTCATTTTCTTCTTTCAATACATCGATATCATCTATTCTTTTTTCAAGTTCAGTGTTCACTCGGTTTGCCTCATGATTCATAGCAACCACTTGATTGGTGATCTCAAAGTAATGTTCATTAAGTCTAGATTTCTCAATTTATTTTTCTTGTAACTTTTCAGTCATTTGTCTTTTGCCATCAACAACCATGTTTCTATCTTGTTCAGTTTTCTTTGCATCATTCAAGACTTCAACCATTATGACCATCTGTGTATCTTGTCTGATCTGCAGTGCTTTCACTTGTTCGGTAAGTTGTTGATTGCTTTCAGATAGCTTTGATATGATTCATTCAGATGCATCAAATATGCTACCAGATTTAGATCCAAATGTATCAAATGGTTCATGAATCTCTTCTTCATGATAATCAATTTTCACGACAGCGAAGTGTCATGTCCTTTCTCTTAATCAACATCTCCCTGAGTTTCTCTTTGGCTTCCTTGAACTGTTCGACATAGATCTGCAACAGTAACTTTTGATTCTCAATAGTTTTTTCAAGTGTATACCTCTCCATTGTAAGATCTTTTCTCCTCAGCTTCTAAACCTTCAAAATAAGAGAACTAGCTCTGATACCAATTGTTGGCCCAATGTTAAGATAATGGAAATGGTGTGTACTAAGAGGGGAGGGGTGAATTAGTACCCTTAAAAAATTTTAGTCAATTCTTTGCATTCAATGTTTGTAGTAACCGACTCAGTAGATTCCTTATTCCAAACATATAATATCAATACTAAAATATAAATGCATGTAAAATAAACATTACACATACATGAAATTAAGTAGTCATGACACTAGTATTTTGGTATCGTAGAAAACCCCTATTAAAAGGTAAACACTGGGGTGGGGATGAGACCCATGAAACTTCTCTACTGCAGAAATAAAGATAGCTTGTTAAAGATTTACAAAATGATCACTTCTAATGATCTTACCCTATTAAGAGTAACAAAAAGATTGACTAAATCTACCTCGTGTGAGGATTTAGCAACACAATCTATGTGTGCACTCGGTTAAGAGATTTACAATAAGACAGTTAAGTCTACTCTATTGAGAGATTTTGGGTCTATCACAATTGTTAGAGAGTAAAAGAAAGTTGATCTGAAACATATACAATCTCAAAAAAATTTATACAGATCCATTAAGTTCATACAAAACATATCACCTCAATGTGAATGATAATACCTTATGTTTTGTTCTGCTCGGTAGCCTTGCCTTAGTTCTGCAAACTGATTTCTACAATGTGTTCTCTGTCCTTGAATCCCTTTTTTGATCTCTGATGTCTTTAGTATGGTGGCTACTTGATCATTTATTGATCAACATACTTCAATTTTTTTGAAATCTATACAATTATATATCAAATGATATGACCTAATTAGGTTCAACAATTACATCCTTACACTAAGATCAACGGTGTACATAATTTACCTTGATCATCTACACATAGGAGACATAAACAATTAATGTTATAAATCCATAATTAATGTCTTCCTCGACCGTGTTAACCATTATATAGGTCAGCTCAAAATTTGTTACATAGAATAATGTGCCATAACAAACTTTTATGTGGACTCTATTCTACTGGGTTAATGATGTTCCTCGATGCTTGGTGTATACTATGTATCTCAGTTATACTGGTGTTCAGTTATTCTTGTGTATCTTGGTGTTGTTTGTGCTTGGTATAGTCTACTTACTCAATTATCGCTATACTCGATTAACTCTGGGTGTGATCAGTACTCTCGGTTAACTCTGCACTTCAGTGATATATAACGACTGTCTTGTGTTGACTTTGTCACCGACTGTCCATTACACCTGCTTGATAACTAATGACAACTTAAATGTGAAATTTGAGTAACATATACATGAGCATATTTTAGAGACAACCTGGTCATAATCCATTTGGATTCTGTTAGGTCTATTCAAAAAAAATTCAAATATGTAATCCCTAGTTTGTTTTTGCAGAATGTCTTGTGAATAACACTTGAAAAAACCCTTGTTTCATATTTCATAGCATAAATTTGGTCCTAAAACCCTAAGCATTGAAGAGGTTTCTAATTTCATGTTACTTTTTATCACTTAAGGTCATGTCTCGAATGGGTTCCTTTTAAAGTGTTCATGTTTATTAAGTTGTCGGTGTCCTAACCCCGCGGTCATGTTTTATCCCCTAAGTTCTAAGTCTGCGAATATGTTAATAAAATTCATTGTGTGTCATGCAAGTCTTGTTTAATCTAATGGTTTTCACTTTCCCTCATAATGAAGATGAATGACTTTTAACTATCAAGGGAACGTGCCATTCAACCACGTGTCCCTGGAAGATTCATTCGCAGATTGAAAAGCAAATTGTTACTCACCGTAAATCAAAGTTGATATGAGGGCTTGCGCTTTGTCTATAGATGAAAGATGAATGAAGGATAACATTGAGGGAAAATGCCATTGTGCCACGTGTCCTAGGTGGGCCAGAGTGTCATCAAAAGGAAAAGGACTAAATGGAGGACAAGTTAGATCCAATATAACAGCTGGCGTAAAGCCTCATGACAAAGATGTTGTTGGGTTACTCTTTGAGGGATAGAGCTGTGATGACACATGTCTTCAGTGGGTATAGATGTGCATGAGTAGATGAAGTTAAATTGAAATCATGTCAGATTCAATCCAACGATTGATGCAAAGGCTTATGGTAAAGATGCATACACAATAGTCATTAAGGGAAAGCGTCATGCTACCACGTGGAGTCTAGTGGGTCCAGCAGATGTTTAAAGTTCTAAGTAAATGCATAGCATCTTCAATAAGATCTGACAGTTGGCGCAAAGCCTCCAATGAAAGAAGTGATGTTTTTAATCATCAAGGCATTGTGACATCTCCCCATGTGTCCCAGGAGATCAAAGTTGTGGGTCGTAGGAATGTTAAGTAAAGACCACTTAAGTTGGTAAAGATCTAACGGCTGGCGCAAAGCCTTAGATCAAAGGCAATGTTGTTTTAATCATCAAGTCATTGCGCCATGCCGCCACGTGTCCCTGCAGGATTGAAGACACAAGTTGTAAAGTCGATTAAAGTTACTACAGATTGAGAAGATCCGATGGTCGGCGCAACTTCTTAAGTATAAAGTGATTGATCTTTACTCATTAAGGGAAAGCACCATGATGACACATGTCCAAGTTGATGGGGCCCACATAGTAATGCAAAGTTAAGTAAATATCAGATAGGTTGAGAAGGATCGGATGACTGACGCAAAACCTTAAGTCAAAAGTGATTGAAATTTAACTATCAAGGGAACGCGACATGCTGCCATGTGTCCAAGGATACAAACATTGAGGAGGTTTCACTATAGACCGTCTGATATGATTAAAAGCTAATAGAATGGATGAATCTATTTTAAAATACAAAAAGATAAAATTTCAATAATTGCACGCGAAGCATTGAACTCGGAGGAGTAATGGCGAATGTGTGCTTTATTCCCAATTAAATTTTAATGTTTAAGATGATGGGATTTCTATCTTGTTGATCACTAAAAGCATTTTGCATAATTGCCATCAGTTGCAGAGCAGAGTGAAATTGCGGTGATTGCGGTCAGACTTTCAAAGCTTCTTGCGGAACTAGTAATCTTCTGGTACTGATAATTATGAGTTGTAAGAAATCTAAGGGGATTAGTAGGGTGTGAAAAAAGAGAAAGTTTTTATTCATTGTTAGACTGTCTGACTTTAAATTCACAATGTCGCCCATAAGAGAATTCTCTCGGAAGGTCAATTACAAGGATAGAAATGTCTGTGATGATTTGTTGCAGCAATTAACCATGTCGACTAATGATGCCTCTAAGACAAAAGAATTAGTCCCTAAGGATCCACACCTAAAAATCACTAAAGGGTTATATGATTTGGGTTAGTCTGTTAGGGTTGCCAAAATAGGTATGACTGGTTTGGCTTTGTTCAAGGTGCTCTTTGGTCAGAGAAATGCTAATCCCCCACATAATAATGCATGGCAGTTTGACATAGGCAAGTTGGTAGTGACTGGTATTTTTATGGATATGGACATGCTTACACGTATAGCTAGGAATTATGACAACATATCCAGAGTAGTCAGGGAAAAAAATGGGCAAGTCTAGATAAAAGTGATTGCACAGGAGATTAGGGAGGTAATCAGTTTGAATTATCCAAACACTTTTATGGATAAGATTGATTTTGTTCAATTAAAATAAGTTTACCAAGCACTGAGGAAATACTTCAAAGAAGGGCCCCTCAAACAATATTTTGGCACAGTTGGGGACTTAATTCTGGTAGGGCCTAGCACAAAAGAACCTTTCAAACTTGATTATTTCACTTTGAAAGCCAAATCAGTTTATAGGGCTCTTTGTCAAATATGTGGAGATGATGAGCAAGTTGAGATGCCTATCCATTATATGCTAATGATGGTCGAGATTTTGCACCCCCATCTAGCAATAATTTTTTATTTCGCCCCATATATTGCAGAACTGATTCATGAAGGGTTGATAGCTGTTCAGAACACAAAGGTGTCTAGACCTTTTGCATGGTATTCATTGTTGATGCATGTATTTCTGTATAAGGGGGCAGATTATTTTGAGAAGGAGATGGAGCTAACAAGATTTAAGGACAATGAAATTGTGCCTGTAAAATTGTGGAATGCAGACATGACTTGGGACAATAAAGAGGCCAGCCACATCAATTTTGACAGGTATTTTGTTGCCAGACTCAGGACATTGTTGTTAAAAGAGGACCCTAGGATTCCTGTAGCATTATCAAAATTCTTGAGGCCAATGGAATATGACCAAGAGCTAAATATAGTACATAATTGGGGTGATGTTATCCCTTATCCAGTGTCAACTATATTCAGGGTCTATGGTTTCAGGGGAGTTCCAAACATTTTACCCTACAGAGTGCCCCTTAAGATAGGATTGGCAGAGGTCCTGAGACAGATTAGAAGTTTGCAAGAAGATGCCTTGATTGGAAGAGGAAAATGAACAATCTTTCATATAATCACTATTGCTCATCAATTTATCATCACTAAGGGAGGATGGAAACAATTGCAGGATTTTTTGAAACCCTACAACCTGACCACATTAGTATATAGGTGTGTTGACCCTGAGGGTTTCATTAAAGACATGTTCAGGGAAAAGACAGAGTGTGTAGTGTTGCTCATCAATTCAACTTTCCGGAAGACATAGTCAGAAAAGAATTTGACTTAATTAACCAAGAAATAAAGAAATAAAAATGGTTGGCTTACTAGAAAAGCCTTGATTTTATTCACCATTTTGATGAAACATATGATCCTTTAAAGGATTTGCAGCCTTGGGCCAAGAAGATTGAGTCACTAATGGATATGTTTGAAGAAATTATGTAGGCTTTGAGCCAGAAAAGAGATAACATATTGCAAACAGAGCCAGAGAAGGCTAAAGAAATTTTGGGTAAAGCCTTCCCTGTTAGAAATATCCCACGAGGAGAATATGTGGTGTACAAACGGAGGGGATATATCACAATTTTACCAACAAGTTGGCAGACCAATGATGCTAAAGGAAAGATGCCACTAGAGCCTAGTGATCAAAGTCTTCCATCTCCCAAGAGGCAAAAGGTAGAATAGGGACATATAAGACAACATGGATAGGTCTATTCTCCCTCCCAATCCCCAATGCGCATGGATGAACAAGCTATAACTCAGCAATTAGTGCAAATGGTAAACACTGGGCATATCTATGTTACAGCTGATGAATTTTAGGAAGGCATGCCTAAAGAACCAAAACATGCTCAATTAGATCTGACTGTAGCAGAATTTGTTGGCAAAGAGCTAGATCCATTGACACAACAGGCAAGTGAGAAATTTCTTTCTGATGACAACTTTGTTAAAGAGAGAGCATTTTTGCAATTCATATGGAGAATTCATATTAATGAATTCAAGAATAGATGCCAACAAAAGCAAGAGGAACAACGTGCCAAAGGAAAAGAGGAGATTGAAAATGAAATAAAATAGGATATGTTATCTAGGTTTGAAAAGATAACTCCTGAAGAAGGCAGAGAGCTAGTCAAGAAGGAAGGAGTATTGATACTCCCTGAATGGGACACAACTGATGTTATTGTTTTTTATGTCGTTAGGAAGGAAACAAAAACAATTCATGTCACAGAAGCAGAAGTACAACAAGCTTCAAAGGGTGTGAAGTTTAGTGAAGATCATGCAGTCCTGGTTATGTGGCAATTAAGAAAAAGAAACCCCAAGATAACTGATGGAGATACTCAGGCTGAGCATTCAGGTAGCCTTTTGGTAAAGAGAGTTGCAGAAATAGGGGTTGTTGAAGCAACATGTATAACTTTGGAATCTGCTAAGTTTAGTGTAAGTGTAGCCTAGAAATTAAAAGATGAACTCAAGAGCCTAAGTGAAAAATTTGAGTGAGTTTTGGGTGCCTATAATGAAGAGAAGATGAAGACTATTGAACAGGCTAAAAATATTGCTGAACTGGAATGTAAGAGATTAAAAAGTTATGTCCCTCAGATGATGATTACTCAAGAACCCTACCAACCTTCATCATCCAGCCCATATGTCACTTATCCTACTCCTATGCCATCAAACCCTGTTACTCTAGCAAATGTGGAAATGGAAAGCGATAGATTGTTTGTTGAAAGGAAAAGGTTAGAATATACCTCTAAGAAATATCTTGAAGAATATTTAGCATTCAAAGAAGCAGAAGAATGGGTTAAACAGAGGCATTCTGACAAAATATACTCCAGCCTTTTGAGATGTGTTAAAGAGGTAAATCTTGTTGATCTTTATTTGCTAGGCAAAAGGGTTTTTAAAATTATCAATGAATATGATGCAGACAAAGACCAATGGGGTCTGGTCATGGATACATGAAAAGGAAAAGTGGCTGAGGTGAAATCATTTTATTCCATGTCCAAAGAATAAAATAATATTGATATTGTTTTAACTAGAACTCACAAATGTTTGAAGTTAATGGAAGACTTGGACATCAAGAGGAATATCCTCATGAGAAAAGTAGAAACCTTGAGGAGAGAATTTTCAAAGGATAGGTATGAAATGTACCCTAACATGTTTAAAAAGGATGGTGATATAAAGAATGAGGTGCTATGGTTAATACAAATAAAAGAAACAATAAATGCCTGGAAACATAGTATCATTACCTTGGAGGGCACAATTTTATTTGTTCAAACTATAAATATCATTAACATATCCAAGGAATTTTTTGAGTTTTGGAAGGGAGAAGTTAAGAAGGCAAGCAACAGTTGTGGTGAGATCATTAGAAACAAAGATGAAATCCTTGGTTTTAACTGGCCAAGTGATGAGGTGTACACTTCTTGGAAGGACAGGTACACAATTGTTGATCCAGGTGAAGATGACAAAATGCAGATGGACGAAGAAGCCTGACAAGATGATTGATATAATTGAGAGTAAGGATCCTACATCAACAACATCAAGGACAATAGACTCTAGATGGCTTACACCAAACAACTTTGAAGCAAATGCAAGTACAAAGCAGTCAAAAGACAAAATATGCCAAATATCTATTGTAACAAGAGTGGTTATCACTCCATTAGCCATTTCGTCATTTTAGTGAGTCATTAATTTTGTCCTTATTCTAATTGATCCGAAGCTTGTTGCAATCCTAATCTATAAAAGGATTCCCAAGATCGTTGGTAAGGGCTGGAAAATTTTTAATGTAAACCATTTTTAAAGTTTTTAGTCAAGAGGGAAAAGAGAGTATACTTTGTACTAGATATTGTAAGAAATGAGAAATAAATAGTTGAGAGATCTTTTGCTGGTTATCTCTGAGCATGTTTGTATACTGAAATATTTTTTTCTAAATATAATAGAAAGATCCAAATTTCAATCTCTCCTGTGTTATGAGTCATATGAGTTATCAATTTTCTAATTCAAGAGCATAGTTTTTTTGTGTTTATGTACTTATTTGAGAGTTTCGATACATGATTAGATTAAATTAGGCTCTGATTTATGCATAGATTCATCTGACACACTATAAGGATTCTGTCAATAGTATGGATTTTGGGGTGATAGTATTATAATTTGAAGTTGCTGGCAAACATTAATTTTAGTATATTGTATCTAAGCCAGAGTATTTCCCAAATGGATAAAGCATTGATCTGAAGCTTATAAGTTCTATTTTATTGCATATCTAGTTGCACATTGGATGTGTTTTTGTAAATGCAAACATATTAAGATCCATTAAGTATTCATTTGTATAAGTTTGTAATATTTTTCTATCTCATACTCTATCTCATGGTTGATGTTCAATGGGTAGTTAGCCAATTACCTAGTATCTCCCGGTCATGGTGAGTCATTAGGATATTATTGCTTGATAGTACCTTTAAAGACATATCAGAAGGTATTGCAGGGTATCCCCCCCTTGGTGTAGCAGGACCTAAAGTGTAGAAGTATTAAGAGAGTGCTTGTTAGTTGGTCCTTTTCTTGCATGAGTATATATTTGGAGGTGGCTCCTCTATAAAACATTCATAAAGGGAAGAGGTTGTTGTTATTTTTAGTACAACATAAAAAAAGAACCAACAAAATGGCGACTCTGCTAGGGAATTGTGTGTTTCATTGCTATAAGTGAGTAAGGTTTCTCAAGTTGAGCTAGACTCCTGGCCCACTTACTTGTCATTTACAAGTTGGTTGACCATTGTACTATAGAGTTGTGTCTTTGGATGTCCCAGTGACTCATATCATTCTTGAGAATATATCGAGATAAGTGCTTAGAATGTATTGATATTTGTGACCCGTGAAAACTTTCCAGTTTACAAGTTTGTTACTCGAAGCTATTGTGTATTTTCCCATCTTTTTCTTTTGATTGGTGGTGACTCAAAGAAATCTCTGCATCGGTGCTAAGTTATTATTATGAGTTACAAAAACACTAGATCCAGGATGAACAATCATCCTGAGAATGAATTGGAAAATGAGATTTTGTCTATTTCCAGAGTTGGCAAATCAATGAACAAAAATGCTACTGAAGTTACTACTAAAACTTGGAGGCAAAGGAGGAACATAAGAATGGATACTCCCATTCCCCCTAATCTTGAAGAAGAAAATGTAGAGGTTGAATATGAAGCACATCCTGGATCAGGAATCTATGGGGAGTATTATTCTCAGAGTGAAAGGGTTGATGAAGTCCCTAGATATACCAGAAAGATGGTTCGTGGTTAGTCTCAAGGACATGAGACAAGGTATAGATCTAAGAGTCAAGGTGAAGAGAATAGGAATTCTCCAAGTGATTCGAGCTCTCCTTCATTTGAGAAACCACATGCCCATCACCATAGAAGGGAGAGAACCATCATGGAAGAAAATTCAGAATCTGATATAACTCTTGGGGATTCTGAAGAGATTTTTGAAGAGTTTGGTGAGTTGGAAAGAAAGATCCAAGAACAAATTGCCTTGAGACAAAAAAGAGAAAGAGAAAAGGAAGAAAGAATTAGACATGCTTAGATTCAATCTGACCAGTTGAAAATGAAACTCAGAGATTTGGAAGCAATGAATGCTACTGTTGTACCTGAGAAACTGGAATATGAATCTTTTATTCAACAATTATATGACATAATAAAGCCCAAGGACAAAGGTAAACAAAAGGTAGCAGCTGTTGAAATAAAGGAACCAATAAGGAAAGGGGGTATGACAGATCCTGTGATGAAGTTGGACACTGAGTTGGAGAGAGCCAAAAGAAAGAGGGAGATAATAGCCAAGGAATTAGAGAAGGCTGAGATGGAAGCTTCAACTCTTGAAATGAAAAAAGAAGATTGAATTCCTTAGGCAAACCTCTGGCCCTCATCCTGTTGGTCCTGGTCCTAAATTTTCTCTGAACTTGGAAAAGAGTATACCACCACCTGTTTATTTCAAAGGTGCTACCACTTCAAATTCTCAAGGTAACAATTCATCTCAAAAACTCCTATCTATACTGAAAGGTACATAAATTTTATTTTCCTTGGCATCCCTGGTTATCCCAATGAAATCCCTAAGAAGATTAGGGATAAGCTTCCTAAATTTGTTGGGAATAATGTAATAACATGTGAGGAACATCTAAAGCATTTTTTGAATATGGTTGATGACTGTGAAATTGCACATGATGATGTTATGATGAAATTGTTTGTGCAATCACTAACTTGGGATGCAAGGGTCTGGTTTAGGGGATTACCCCATGAGTGTATTGGGTCCATGGATGAGATGAAGGAATGTTTCAGGGACCAATATGGGGACAAGGCTAATGAAGGGTTCATGCTCAATGATTTCAATAACATAAAGAAGAACCCTAATGAAGAAGTGGTGGAATTCAACATCAGATTCTAGAGGGCAATGCACAGGCTGCTACAAGTAATGAGATTAGATGACAAGGTATGTCTCGCTACCTATCTTAATGTTTTTTATTCAAAAATGGGTTATTTGTTAAGAGATAAGAACCCTATAAATATTAGGGAAGCATATAAGGTAACAGCCAACATTGAGACAAATAGAAGAGTTTCTAGGAAAGTGGGCAGGAGAGAAGATTGGAAACCCACCAGGTATAATAAGAAAGAATTAGATAAACCCCTAAGTTCAAAACCTAAGGAAGATGATAACCTTAAGCTGATTCTGAATGCTTTAAAAAATCTAAATCCTGGAGAGAGTAGTCATAATAGGGTTCCAAATAATGATAATCCTTCTTCTGGAAATTGCAATAGACATCCCAAAATGCAGAACTATCCTTATACCACCCAGTGGAAGGATGGAAAACATATTATCCCACCAAAGAAGGATAAGTCTGATGAAAAAACTCCTGAACCCCTGCACAAGACCTTTGTAAATATGTGTAGTGAAAACCCCTGGTGTGTACCTTGTTAGTCTCCACACAACCTTGAATATTGTGTTATTGCTGGCAGAGTTTCTGCCACTGAGGAAAATGAAGAAGAAGAAGAGGAAGAGTATGATGATAGTGGTTGTGCTATGACTTCCTCATTGTTTAATGAAGAAACATGTTATCAGCCTGATGATTCTTATATACAGGATTGGGAAGATGATAATATGAGATGCAATGTTGAAGAAAGTTATGAGACCCCTATTTTGAGAAGGCCATCTGATGAAGAGATAGCTGAGATCACAACTAATATGGTTGCACAAGCAAGGGGTAACTATGTTTTAATAAACAGAGTGGTTGGAAATGTATATGGAAAACCCGCTGGTATCTTTATCAAGGATACCCCAAATAGTACCAAAAGGCCATAGGAAAAGGAGAAACATGATGAGGGTACAAATAAGATTTTTATTAAGAAGGGCAACAAACCTATTGGCCCAAATATGTATAAGGAAAAGATGAAGACACTAGAGAGTTTTGTACCTCATCCCAAAAGGGAGGACAAATCACATAGGGGAAATGAAGCTAAACTGGCTACTCAAGCAGAAGATGTGGATTGCACAAATCAGAAATTAGATATTTTTGATATGACATACACCCCTTTGGATATGGGACAACTTTTGTCTCAAATAAATGTTAAGGTGCCTCTGCTGGAAATGATGAGAATAAGAGAGCACAAGAAAAAGACTCTCACATGGGTGAAAAGTGTCAGGTCTAGAAAAACTACAGAACAGAACAAGAAAGTGTCAGACACTAATGATAAGTCATCAAAGGAATCTGATGAACTGGTATCAAATATTCCACAAATTTATTTAAATACCAATATTGTTAGCACTACTGTAGAAACAACCCATCATTTTTTCCTAACAATGTTAATAAATGGAAAAATGTTGAAAAATTGCATGATTGATTTGTTAAGATTGATGAACATCAATCTACCCAAGAACACCTGCATGCATAGCTATTACAAACAGAATGAAACAGACAGAAGAGAGAAGGATCCAGAAAGCTATGGCGGCCGATAGGCCAGAGACTGCA
>MU228011.1:915935-932530 GCA_018584345.1 Thuja plicata
AAAAGGGAAACTAACAGAAATAGAAACTGCCTAAGGTTAGCTAAAGCAAACTAGAGTGAATAGGGAAGTTACTAATTAGATCATAATGATTTAAATTAGTAACCCCGATAGACTATTACTCTAACATGATTATGGGGCATCCAATACTATTATGCCTGTGGTAGTAATGAGGTCTATGGGACTAAAGGTAGACACTCCACATGGGAGATGTCAAGCTATGGAATCCAGAGAGGTGCGTGTCATAGGTACTATTAAGGCTTTGCCTTACAAATTGGCAGCTTTCCCTGATAAAGTGCTGACTATGAGTGTATTGATTGTAGACATTCCCCCCCAATATGGAATTTTATTATCAATAAAATGGAGTGCATCTATGGGGGGGAGCATCCAATGTGATTTATCATTTTCCACTTTCAACATAAATGGTGAAAACATCAAAGTATCAAGGGAAACTAGAACACCTCATATGATTGAGGAACAAGATGATAATAACATGAATTTTTTCTTGGATACTGAAATGGGGTCATTTCAAGTACAGGAAAGTCAAACTGTAAAAGGATCACAACCTGCATTATTGTCAGAAGATGTAAATAATTTATCTAAACAATCTAACTTATGGATAATGTATTTTGATGGTGCTAATTCTAAGGAGGGGGCTGGTGCTGGAGTTTTGTTGATATCACCCTTTGGAAAAAAACTTCAAATTTTCATTTTCTCAGTTGTTCAATTGTACAAATAATGTAGCAGAATATGAGGCTCTGTTGATAGGTCTGAGACTAGCTGCAAGACATGGAATCAAATGCATCAGGGTTATTGGAGATTCTGAGCTAGTGGTATCACATTTTAGATCTAAATATGCCTCAAAGAACCATAGATTGAAGCAGTACCGAAATGTAGTATGGGATGAGATAGAAAGTTTTGATGCAATCGGTATTGACTTGATGGATAGAAGCCAAAACAGAATGACAGATCTGCTAGCTAATATTGCCCTAAGGCCAGAGAACATTACCTTTGCTGGAATTTCTGAGATAGAAGTTCAAACTAGGCCTTTAATACCTGACAATGTGGATAGTTGGCAACAGTTTGGTGATGATGTAGATATTCTTAGATTCTTATATTGTGAGGCAGGTCTTGATAACAAAGAGATAGATTTCACAAAGAATGTGAAAAACATTGATGGAAAGGATACTATCCTGGGAAAGGAGATATTGCATCTGAAGTCAAATAAAGTCCAAATAGGAATAGTTGTTTTGGAGAGGGCCTTTGATAGTAAGGACATACCCTATTCTGTTATATGTGTAAATAGATCTGAAGATTTGGAGGAGGTCAATGTGGGAAAAGAAGAATTTCCTAAGAATTTATTTATTGGCAAGAAAATGTCACCCAAGGTGAATAAGGATATGACTGATCTTTTAAGGAAATATAAAAATGTCTTTGCTTGGACATATGATGATCTAAAGGCATATAATGACGAACTGTTTAAACATGAAATTCCATTGAAGGAAGATTCCAAACCCTTTAGGCAAAAGTAGAGACCCATAAATCCCACCCTTAGGCCTAAGATGGACTAGGAATTGAAAAAGATGAAAGATGTTGGGATAATCAAGCCCATTGGTCATTCTTCCTGGGTCTCTAATCTGGTCCCTATTAGAAAGAAGAATGGGGACATCAGGTAGTGTGTGGATTTCAGGAACTTGAACATATCTTCCTTAAAAGACAATTATGCTCTCCTAAACATGGATAATATGCTGCAGAGGGTCACTGGATGTGAACTTATGTCCATGATGGATGGATTCTTTGGGTATAACCAGATTATGGTCAAAGAATCAGAGCAGTTCAAGAATTCTTTCACCATGCCATGGGGAACATATGTGTATGTGAGGATGCCTTTTGGTTTGCTGAATGCTGGGGATACTTTTCAAAGGGCCATGGATGTTGCATTTTCAGACTTCCTGCAAAAGTTTCTTGAGGTCTATTAGGATGATCTCACAGCTTATTCAAAAAAGGAAGAGCAACATTGTGAACACTTGGAATTTTTTTTTGAAAGAGCCTTAGAATTTGGGATTTCTCTCAATCCAAGGAAGTGCAACTTTGGGGGGACATAAGGTAAGTTATTAGGTCACATTGTTTCAAAAGGAGGGGTTAGAATTGACCCAGATAGGGTAGATGATATTGATAGAGTGCCCATCCCAAGAAATGTCAAGGGAATTCAATCATTCTTTGGACAGGTAAATTTTCTCAGAATGTTTGTAACTAACTTTGCTGAAAAAAGTAGACCAATTTCAAAAATGTTAAAGAAGGCTGCTAAAATGGAATGGTATGGGGAGGCCACCAAGTCTTTTCAAGAGATTAAGCAAGATATTAAGGATGCCCCTATCTTGAGAACTCCTGATTATTCAAATCCCATGAATATTTTTTCATTTGCATCTTGTCACACTATTGTTGTTGTGTTGTTACAGAAAAATGAAGAAGGGTTTGAGCAAGCTATTGCTTTTTTTAGCAAATAATTGCAGGTTGCGGAGCTCAAGTATGATATAACTGAGAAGCAAGCGTATGCATTGGTAAAGGTTGTGAAAGATTTTAGGTGTTATTTAATAGGTGCCATTGTAGTGGCTTATGTCCCTTCAACAACAGTTAAGGACATCTTTACTCAACAAGAGGTGCCAGGAAAGAGATGCAGATGGATAAATAGGATTCAAGAGCTCAATATAGAAATCCAAATCACAAAGCTGGTTAGGGGGATGGGTTTAGCCAGACTGATGGCTAGTGCAAACTTGGATGTTAATCACATTAATACCATGGAGGAAGAGCAAAGACCTTTGATTTGTAACCTTGACCATTGTGACTTGTACACTAACATTATTTATTATTTGCAAAGGATGAATTGTCCACAGGGCATGGATGAGAATAAGAAAAGAACATTAAAATTGCAAGAAATCTATTTTACCCTGATCAGAGATGAATTATGGTGGAGGAATCCTGAAGGAATTTTATTGAAGTGTGTTGATAAGGAACAAGCAAGCAGGATCCTGCAAGAGATGCATAATGGAGTGTGTGGTGGCCATTATATGGCCAAGATTAATGCCCATAAGATTTTTTTTTTAGTAGGTTTCTAGTGGCCAACTATTTTTAAAGATTCTTATTAATTGGTTAAAAGATGTGATGCTTTTCATCATTTCTCCAGTAAGCTAAAATTCTCAGGTAATGTGCCCCTCACACCAGTGGAAGTTCAAGCCCCTTTTCAGCAATGGGGTATTGATTTTATAGGAGATATGGCTACAAAGTCTAGTGGAGGACATTCATGGATTATTGTGGCTACAGACTACTTTACTAAGTGGGTGGAAGAAATTCCCACTAAGAGAGATACAAGTAAAGTATGAATGACATCCATGGTTACCTTTTTAGGCTCATCCAACCATAGCTTCCCTTTGTGTACCCTTCTAAGTCCAATGCAAATCCATTCATTCCAAAAGACCTTCGAGAAATCTAGGGCATGAGTTAACCCTTTAACCTCTAAGTGTTTGTGATCTTCCTTTAGTTTTCCATCTATGCATAATTATTGGTAGGTTGACATAAGCTTAAAATCTCTAATTTCACCAATCTTGCAATGTATATATGCACGCACGTCTTGCACTAGCAAAACCCTAGGCGGGATATACGAGAATGTGCCTTGATTATCTAGTTGTGCTGCAACTTGTGGATGGATCTTGTAGTTCGGTTCTATGCAGGTGGAGTTCTTCACCAAAATAACTTTCTTTTCCTTATCCATTTTAGCTTTCGTTGTTCCTGATGAAGATGCCATGATTTTATTTTTTTAAGGCTTCCATGAAATGTGCTTTGATAACTCGGTGAGGGAAGAATGTGCAATAACTAACCTCTATATGCTCTAATATATGCTTAGATTTCTGTAGAATGCATGAAAAATCTTCTTCTGCAACTTAGCTCTATGTTCTATGTTCTGCTCCGTAATCACGTTGTGAACAAGTGAGCTCACATCGACTAAATTTATAGTAAATAAGTTAGGGTGGTGCAATAAATGAGCTTCACCAACCACTCGGTGAACAAACAACATACTCGATTAACACTATAAATGCTTCAGCTTGATGAGTATACCATATACTCGATTACCATAGCAAATCGGTGATCTCTTCACATTTTTACCAAATGACAGTTTTAACTTGGCACAGATTAACCAACTAGACTAGATCATAGTAATAAAATATGTAATACCACAATACATCTTTATTCATGATGATTTGTCATGTGTGTAATAAATATAGGAACTGATGTAAGATATATCATTGCAAAACATAGTTCCATACCTTCTTGTATTTCTCAGTTGGAGACGATGGAGCCACCTAACCCATTGGATGAGGTGTCATCGACTGTTGTGCTTGGCCCTATATTATCATTTTATGATCTTCTCCACATTTGATTTATGATCCTCACAATTTCATCAATTGTATTTCCATTCCCATAAGTGTTTTTTCGATCTGCACAATCTTTGCTTAAGTGACCGACTCTGTGACAGTGAGAACATGTCATTCTAGAGCTTGACCAATTCCTAGATTTGATTTGCCATTGTCTCATACAATTTTCTGCTATGTGTCCATATTTACCACATGATTCATAATTTCTCCAAGTGTTGTAATCCCATGCATAAGCATTCCCTTGTATTCTTGGTTGATTTACCATTTCTTGCCGTTTAGGATTTCAGATCTGCCTTGTGTTCTTTCTACATGCTTGAGTTGTGTGACCATTCATGTTGCAATTTTGACAGTATTTATCCATGTATGGTTTATTTTGTGGTTTTTTCAACTTGGACCTACAGTCATGTGCCTAATGTCCATGCTTATTATAGTTATAAAAAATACCATTAAATTTAGGAGGGTTTCTAGGAATACCTTTTTCTTTACTCCAAAAAACATTCAATGTGTGGGCTGATTTTCCACAGTGATGGCAAGAGGGCTTCTTCGGATTAGGATTTGAGTAGACATTCCTTTGTTTATCTTGATTTGACAATTTTCCTTTCTCGGTAAACCCTAATCTTGTATTATTATTTAGTCTTCTTTGATGGTTCTAAAATTCATCCATTCTCTTAGTGCTTTCTTCAGATCTCTTAATCACTTCATTATGTCACTGTAACATCTTCACTTCATTTCTTAGTTTTTCATTTTCTTCTTTCAATACACCGATATCATCTATTCTTTTTGCAAGTTTAGTGTTCACTCGGTTTGCCTCATGATTCATAGCAACCACTTGATTGGTGATCTCAAAGTAATGTTCAGTAAGTCTAGATTTCTCAGTTTCTTTTTCTTGTAAAATTTCAGTCATTTGTCTTCTATCATCAACAACCATGTTTCTATCTTGTTCAATTTTCTTTGCATCATTCAAGACTTCAACCATTCTGCCCATTTGTGTATCTTGTCTGGTCTGAAGTGCTTTCACTTGTTTAGTAAGTTGTTGATTGCTTTCAGATAACTTTGATTTGATTCATTCAGATGCATCAGATATGCTACCAGATTTAGATCCAAATGTATCAAATGGGTCATGAATCTCTTCTTCACGATTATCAATTTCATGACAGCGAAGTGCCATGTCCTTTCTTTTAATCAACATCTCCCCGAGTTTCTCTTTGGCTTCCTTGAACTGTTTGACATAGATCTGCAGCTATAACTTCTGATTCTCAATAGTTTTGTCAAGTGTATACCTCTCCATTGTAAGATCTTTTCTCCTCAGCTTCTAAACCTTCAAAATAAGAGAACTAGCTCTGATACCAATTGTTGGCCCAATGTTAAGATAATGGAAATGGTGTATACTAAGAGGGGAGGGGTGAATCAGTACCCTTAAAAATTTTTAGTCAATTCTTTGCATTCAATGTTTGTAGAAACCGACTGAGTAGATTCCTTATTCCAAACATATAGTATCAATATTGAAATGTAAATGCATGTAAAATAAATATTACACATACATGAAATTAAGTAGTCATGACACTAGTATTTTGGTATTGTGGAAAACCCCTGTTAGACGTTAAAAACTACAGTGGGGATGAGACCCATGAAACTTCACTACTGCAGAAATAAAGATAGATATTTAAAGCTTTAGAAAATGATCACTTCTAATGATCTTACCCTATTAATAGTAACAAAAATACTGACTAGATCTACCTCGTGTGAGGATTTAGCAACACAATCTATGTGTGCACTCGGTTAAGATATTTACAATAAGACGGTTAAGTCTACTCTATTGAGAGATTTTGGGTCTATCACAATTGTTAGAGAGTAAAAGAAATTTGATCTGAAACATATACAATCTCAAAAAAAATTATACAGATCCATTAAGTTCATACAAAACATATCACCTCAATGTGAATGATAATACCTTATGCTTTGTTCTGCTTGGTAGCCTTGCCTTAGTTCTGAAAACTGATTTCTACAATGTGTTCTCTGTCCTTGAATCCCTTTTCTGATCTCTGATGTCTTTAGTACGGTGGCTACTTGATCATTTCTTGATCAACATACTTCATTTTTTTTGACATCTATACAATTATATATCAAATGATATGACCTAATTAGGGTTCAACAATTACATCCTTACACTAAGATCAACGGTGTACATAATTTACCTTGATCATCTACACATAGGAGACATAAACAATTAATGTTATAAATCCATAATTAATGTCTTCCTCGATCGTGTTAACCGTTATCTAGGTTGGCTCAAAAGTTGTTAAATAGAATAATGTGCCATAACAAACTTTTATGTGGAGTATGTTCTACTCGGTTAATGATGTTCCTCGGTGCTTGGTGTATACTTTGTATCTCGGTTATACTTGTGTTCAGTTATTCTTTTGTAGCTCGGTGTTGTTTGTGCTCGGTATAGTCTATTTACTCAATTATCACTGTACTCGATTAACTCTGGGCATGATTAGTACTCTCGGTTAACTCTACACCTCGGTGATATCTATCGACTATCTTGTGTTGACTTTGTCACTGACCATCCATTACGCCTACTTGATAACTAATGAAAACTTCAATGTGCAATTGGAGTAACAGATACATGAGCATATTTTAGAGATAACCTCATCATACTTCATTTGGATTCTGTAAGATCTATTAAAAAAAAAAATCAAATATGTAATCCCTGGTTTGTTTTTGCAGAATGTCTTGTGAATAACACTTGAAAAAACCCTTGTTTCATATTTCATAGCATAAATTTGGTCCTAAAACCCTAAGCATTGAAGAGGTTTCTAATTTCATGTTACTTTTTATCACTTAAGGTCATGTCTCGAATGGGTTCCTTTTAAAGTGTTCATGTTTATTAAGTTGTCGGTGTCCTAACCCCGCGGTCATGTTTTATCGCCTAAGTCCTAAGTTCGTGAATGTTTTAATAAAATTCATTATGTGTCGTGCAAGTCTTGTTTAATCTAACAGTTGTCACTTTCCCTCATAATGAAGACGAATGGCTTTTAACTATCAAGGGAACGCGCCATTCAGCCACGTGTCCCTAGAAGATTCATTCGCAGATTGAAATGCAAATTGTTACTCACCGTAGATCAAAGTCAATCTGAGGGCTTGCACTTTGTCTGTAGATGAAAGATGAACAAAGGATAACATTGAGGGAAAGCACCATTGTGCCACGTGTCCTAGGTGGGCCAGAGTGTCATCAAAAGGAAAAGGACTAAATGGAGGACAAGTTAGATCTAATCTAACGGTTGGCACAAAGCCTCATGACAAAGATGTTGTTGGGTTACTCTTCGAGGGATAGCGTCATGATGACGCGTGTCTTCAGTGGGTCTAGATGTGAACGAGAAGATGAAGTTAAATTGAAAGCATGTCAGATTTGATCCAACTATTGGTGCAAAGGCTTATGGTAAAGATGCATACACAATAGTCATTAAGGGAAAGCGCCATGCTGCCACGTGGAGTCTAGTGGGTCCAGTGGATATTTAAATTTCTGAGTAAATGCATAACATCTTGAACAAGATCTGACGGTTGGCGCAAAGCCTCCAATGAAAGAAGCAATGTTTTTAATCATCAAGGCATTGCGACATCTCGCCACGTGTCCCAAGAAATCAAAGCTGTGGGCCGTACGAACGTTAAGTTATTAAAGATCTAACGAGTGGTGCAAAGCATTAGATCAAAGGTAATGTTGTTTTAATCATCAAGGCATTGCGCCATGCCGCCATGTGTCCCTGCAGGATTGAAGACGCAAGTTGTAAAGGTGATTAAAGTTACTACAAATTGAGAAGATCCAATGGTTGGTGCAAAGCCTTAAGTATAAAGTGATCTATATTTGCTCATCAAGGGAAAGCACCATGATGAAACATGTCCAAGTTGATGGGGTGCACATAGTAACACAAAGTTAAGTAAAGATCAGACGGGTTGAGAAGGATCAAACGGTTGGCACGAAGCCTTAAGTCAAAAGTGATCAAAATTTAACTATCAAGGGAATGCAACATGCTACCATTTGTCTGGGGAGATGAACGTTGAGGAGGATTCACTGTAGATTGTCCGATATGGTTAAAAGCTAATAGAATCAACAGTTCTATTTTAAAATACAGAAAGAGCAAATTTCAACAGTTGCATGCCAAGCATTGAACTCGTAGGAGTAATGGTGAACGTGTGCTTTATTCCAATTTAAAGTTTAATGTTTAAGATGATGGGATTTCTAACTTGTCGATCACTAAAAGTATTTTTCATAATTGACATCAGTTGCAAAGCGGAGCGAAATTGTGGTGATTGCGGTCAGACTTTCAAAGCTTGTTGCAGAAATGGTAATCTTCTGGTACTAATAATTTTGGGTTGTAATAAATCTAAGGGGATTAGTAGGGTGTGCAGAAAGAGAAATTTTTTATTCATTGTTAGACTATCAAACTTTAAATTCACAATGCCACCCAAAATAGAATTTTTTGGGAAGGTCAATGACAAGGATAGAAATGTCTGTGATGATTTGTTGCAACAATTAACCATGTCGACTAATGATGCCTCTAAGACAAAAGAATTAGTCCCTAAGGACCCACACCTAAAAATCACTGAAGGGTTATATGATTTGGGTCAGTCTGTTAGGGATGCCAAAATAGGTATGACTGGTTTGGCCTTGTTCAAGGTGCTCCTTGGTCAGAGAAATGCTAATCCCCCACATAATAATGTATGGCAGTTTGACGTAGGCAAGTTGGTAGTGTCTAGTATTTTTATGGATATGGACATGCTTACACATATAGCTAGGAATTATGACAACATATCCAGAGTAGTCAGGGACAAAAATGGGCAAGTCCTGATAAAAGTGACTGCACAGGAGACTAGGGAGGTATTCAGTTTGAATGATCCAAACACTTCTATGGATAAGATTGATTTTGTTCAATTAAAAGAATTTTACCAAGCACAGAGGAAGTACTTCAGAGAAGGGCCCCTCAAACATTATTTTGGCACAGTTGGGGACTTAATTCTGGTAGGGTCTAACACAAAAGAACCTTTCAAACTTGATTATTTCACTTTGAAAGCCAAATCAGTTTATAGATCTCTTTGTCAAATATGTGGAGATGATGAGTAAGTTGAGATGCCTATCCATTATATGCTAATGATGGTCAAGATTTTGTAGACCTGATTCATGAAGAGCTGATAGGTTTGATATATCATAGACCTGATTCATGAAGGGCTGATAGGTGTGGTATATTGCAGACCTGACTCATGACCCCAAGATAACTAATGGAGATACTCAGGTTGAGAATTAAGGTAGCCTTTTGGTAAGAGAGTTGCAAAAATAGGGGTTGTTGAAGTAGTAGGTATAACTTTGGAATCTGCTAAGTTTAGTGTAAGTGTAGCCAAGAAATTAGAAGATGAACTCAAGAGCCTAAGTGAAAAAATTCGAGAAAGTTTTGGGTGTCTATAATGAACAGAAGATGAAGACTATTAAACAGGCTAAAAATATTGTTGAACTGGAAGGTAAGAGATCAAAAATATTTGTCCCTCAGATGATGATTACTCAAGAACACTACCAACCTTCATCATCCAGCCCATATGTCACTTATCCTCCTTCTCCTATGCCATCAAGCCCTGTTACTCTAGCAGATGTGCTAATGGAAAGAGATAGATTATTTGCTAAAAGGAAAAGGTTAGAAGAAACCTCTAAGAAATATCTTGAAGAATCTTCAGCATTCAAAGAAGCAGAAGAATGGGTTAAACAGAGGCATTATGACAAAATATACTCCAGCCTCTTGAGATGTGCTAAAGAGGTAAATCTTGTCGATGTTTATTTGTTAGGCAAAAGGGTTTTTAACATTATCAATGAATATGGTGCAGAAAAGCATCAATGGGGTCTGGTCATGGACACATGGAAAGGAATAGGGGCTAAGGTGAAATCATTTTATTCCATGTCCAAAGAAGAAAATAATATTGATATTGTTTTAACTAGAACTCACAAATGTTTGAAGTTAATGGCAGACTTGGACATCAAGAGGAATATCCTCGTGAGAAAACTAGAAACCTTGAGGAGAGAATTTTCAAAGGATAGGTATGAAATGTACTGTAACATGTTTAAAAAGGATGTTGATATAAAGAATGAGGTGCTACGGTTAAGACAAATAAAAGAAACAATAAATTCCTGGAAACATAGCATCATTACCTTGGAGGGCACAATTTTATTTGTTCAAACTATAAATATCATTAACAAAGCCAGGGAATTTTTTGAGTTCTGGAAGGGAGAAGTTAAGAAGGCAAGCACCCACTGGGGTGAGATCATCAGCAAGAAAGATGAAATCCTTGGTTTTAGCTGGCCAAGTGATGAGGTGTACACTTCTTAGAAGGATAGGTACACAATTGTTGATCCAGGTGAAGATGACAAAATGCATATGGATGAAGAATCCCAACAAGATGATTGATATAGTTGAGAGTGATGATCTTACATCAATAGCATCAAGTACAACAGAGTCTAGATGGATTACACCGAACAACTTTGAAGCAAATGCAAGTACAAAGTGGTCAAAAGATAAAATATGCCAAATATCTACTGTAACAAGAGTGGTTATCACTGCATTAGCCATTTTGTCCTTTTAGTGAGTCTAAAAGAAACAATAAATTCCTGGAAACATAGCATCATTACCTTGGAGGGCACAATTTTATTTGTTCAAACTATAAATATCATTAACAAAGCCAGGGAATTTTTTGAGTTCTAGAAGGGAGAAGTTAAGAAGGCAAGCACCCACAAGGGTGAGATCATCAGCAAGAAAGATTAAATCCTTGGTTTTAGCTGGCCAAGTGATGAGGTGTACACTTCTTAGAAGGATAGGTACACAATTGTTGATCCAGGTGAAGATGACAAAATGCATATGGATGAAGAATCCCAACAAGATGATTGATATAGTTGAGAGTAAGGATCTTACATCAATAGCATCAAGTACAACAGAGTCTAGATGGATTACACTGAACAACTTTGAAGCAAATGCAAGTACAAAGTGGTCAAAAGATAAAATATGCCAAATATCTACTGTAACAAGAGTGGTTATCACTCCATTAACCATTTTGTCCTTTTAGTGAGTCATTAATTTTGTCCTTATTCCAATTGATCTGAAGCTTGTTGCAATCCTAATCTATAAAAGGATTCCCTACATCATTGGAAAGGGATGGAAAATTTGTAATGTAAACCATTTTTAAAGTTTTCAGTCAAGAGGGAAAAGAGAGTATACTTTGTACTAGATATTGTAAGAAGTGAGAAATAAATAGTTGAGAGATCTTTTGTAGGTTATCACTGAGCATTTTGTATACTGAAATAAGTTTTTCTGAATATAATACAAAGATCCAAATTCCAATCTCTCCTATGTTATGTGTCATATGAGTTATGAATTTTCTGATTCAATAGCATAGTTTTTTTGTGTTTATGTACTTATTTGAGAGTTCTGATCTAGGATCATATTAAATTAGGTTATGATTTATGCATAGATTCATTTGACACACTGCAAGGATTCTGTCAGTAGTATGGGTTTTGGGGTGACAGTATTATAATTTGAAGTTGTTGGCAAACATTAATTTCAGTATATTGTATTTGAGTCAGAGTATTGCCCAAATGGATAAAGCACTGGTCTGAAGCTTATAAGTTCTATTTTATTGCATATCTAGTTGCACATTGGCAATTTTTTCCTAAATGCAAACATTTTGAAATCCATTAAGTATTCATCTGTATAAAAATGTAATATTTTTCTATCTCATACTCCATCTCATGGTTGATGTTCAATGGGTAGTTAGCCAATTACCTAGTATCTCTTGGTCATGGTGAGTCATTATGAGATTACTTCTTGATAGTACCTTTAAAGACATATCAGAAGGTATTGCAGGGTATCCCCCCTTGGTGTAGCAGGACCTAAAGTGTAGAAGTATTAAGAGAGTGCTTGTTAGTTGGTCCTTTTCTTGCATGAGCATACATTTGGAGGTGGCTCCTCTATAAAACATTCATAAAGGGAAGAGGTTGTTGTTATTTCTATTACAACATAAAAAATAACCAACAAATCCCACTTCCTAGTTCCTATCTAGAATGGGAAGCATTCTTGCATTTGTACTTGGTTTATCTTCTTCCCAAGGGGAGATTTTTTTTTGCAGGCATTGGAATATGTTTTGTCTTCAAGCACTCACCATTTTTGTAGGAGATTATTCATTATGCAGGTGATATTATGTTTCCATCTTTCCTTCCCATGGAGAGATAGATTATTGTATATACATTATGTATGTAGTCCTCGGGGGGACTTGAGTCCTTCATCCATGCATCTTTGTGTTCCTATCTCTCTTTTTGGAGGGGGGTTTTGTCCCACAAGATTTTCTCCCTTTCTTTGCTTTATGAGAGATTATATTTTTTTGCATTGCATTTTCATATTGTACATGGGTACCTAACATTACCTAGTAGGTGGAACCCATCTCATATTGTGAGTTTAAGTGCATTCCCCTAAGTTGCACTTAAGAGGGGGTGTTGGTGTAATTAAATATTTCTAGTTACACTTTACTTAAGCTTACTTAGGATAATATATTGCATATAGTAGTTTGCATATGAGACACCTAGGAGTTTGCACCTTTATTAGCACGTGGTGTAGGATAAATTCCACTTTAGGTGGTGATATTTGTTATCACATTACACTTTATGTGTGAGATCTACCTTTAGTGCACTCATCACATTACCATCCTCCACATGTTACACATGCTTCATTGCATAATGGAGGATGATCCACCTTTGGTGGGCATGTGATTCTACATTGCATGGGTGATAACTTATCTAATCCTTATCATTGTCTCTTATTTCCTTGCCTATATATGTTGGCCTATTATGTACATTTTGATTATGTCCATTATCAATAATATCATTTTTGCATCTTAATGCAATTTTCTTTCCATTCTCTTGTGGAAGTTATTTCGGTCTCTCATTTGATCTCGGGGGTGTTGTAGAGTCACCTAAATCTTTAACACTTTCATGTTGCATCACAAATGCCACATACATACATACACAAATACATAAAATACGTTGAGATATATCCTTCTCGAGGTAACTATTTTTAATCAATTTTTTACATAAAAATAAAATATGTGCCTCAAGAAGATATCTCTTGACACATTTTACATATATTATTAATACATATACTAGTATGTGTGAGAGTGTATTGATGTGTTGGGACTTCGTTAACCTTGAGTTAGGCTCTCAATTTGAGAAAATAATAATGAAAAAATGTAAGATTAGCAACAAATTTTGATGCAAAGTGACGGTAATGAATGTCAATAAGCTAATAGCTAAGTGTTGTTTCAATGTTTGATGTCAATAAATGATGATACTAATAGATGTTGAATAACTTTTGACATTGAAAATTGATGACTGATGTTTGACTCATGTTAAAATATGTATTCTTATGTACTTTTGATACACCATTATTATTTAATGATGTCCTATGATGCATGTTAAGGAAATGATCTACACCAAATTGGAAACTAAATTCTCTTCTCTCCCAAGCTGACCCTATGTAAATCATTCGAAAAGGTCACCATAAACCACATATATCAGGAAGGTAATCAAAGGGACGATGAACTAGCAAACCTAGGAGCCGACAACATTAACCTATTTTAGCACATAATACCTTTATAGGGATACTCTCTAGGTTCTCTAGAGTAACATGCACTTTAGTGTCACTTAGACAAGCTTACCCCTAGACTAAGGTAGGAGCCTAGTTTATAACACTACCCTTGTTAGTATGGCCTCTTAAAGTGTTCTCCTCTCCTAGGCACTCAGGATTCAAGTGGGTGCCTAGGCTCAGGATGACAAAATTGGTGTTTTCCTTGATCCATCCCTTCCATCATGCCACAAAAACATCGAGGTAGATAACTTCTCCATGCTATGAGTAAATCTGTATTATTAGTTTCAGAGCTCTATATTGCGCATTTCTATTTTTAGGAATCCTTAAATTTAAAATCAAACTCAGTATTGTATTCTGAGAGTAGAATCAATAGGAAGGACTTATTATAAAATAGAGAGGAATTTGACTCTGTATTTTCATCCTGATGTTATCTAAAGGCATTTGTATAGTTGACTATATTCTCTTTGAATTCATTTCTCTAAATAATTTTTGAAAATGATTCGTTTTCATTTTTGCAAACTTCCCTTTTTCAGTTTATATATTTATATAAAGACACACACACACACACACACACACACATCTCTTCATTTCTTACATTATTTTGTCTGTTAATATATAAAAGATTAGAAGGTAACCTATAAAGTCCTAAATTAATTTGATGTTTGAAGAGAAGGAAATCTGGACTCATCTCCCTTATTAATTTACAAATGATTTGAGTTCCTCCCTATTAATTATATTCTAACACCAATTATTGGGATATATGATTTCAGAATGGGTAAGGACAACAATAAATTATTACTTAAGAAAATTGGGATGCTCTGAATTTAGGGTCTCTTCCATACCATCTGTCTTACCTCTATCATGGCATGATTTTCTCATCATTAGTCTAAACCCTAAACCCCAACTTGACAAGTATCACAATTCTAACAATACAATCCAAGATCTGATCTTAAAATTAATTAATAAGTACTGCCTATCAAAACATAAAGGACTTTATGTATCCCTTTATGTAAACCAAACTGCTTAAGATTTTCATCATGTCACGGGTAGGTAACTATAAATGTTACAAAATAAAGCGTGGATACTAGCTATCAACAATTAATATTGAAGTGCGGTATAATAATGTTCATTACGTGTGCAATCCTAAAAGATCGTGGAGAGTAGGATGTAAGTGTAATCAATATAGATGTTGTTAAATACAACTACAAAAATGATTATCTATATGCAGAGGCTTCAACATATTTCTGAAATCAGAGCTGAGAACCTTGTAAGAAGTGAGTGAACTACAGAACAAAAGATGAAATCTAGGCTTATTACCTTTGTTCTTCATGAATATCGTGCTATGGTATTTAGGGGAGTGATAAAACCAGAACGGTGGAATCTAATGTTAAACCCACTCTCTGATTCAGTAAGAAGGGCACTGGAGAAAGGGTTAGGAGATCACCACTTTGATAATGAGTTCACTTTTAGAACAATGGGAATATAGTGGGTCACTTTATTGCCTTTCCACCTTTGATGGTCGTAAGAAAGAAGAGATCATCAAAATAGCGAAGATTATCTTTGAGGAGGATCTATTAGGAGGGTTGGAAAAAATAGTTCATAGTATAGACAATCAAATGACAATTCCATACCCAAAGATCACAATGAAGACAAAGATAGAGAATCTCAAGGTAATCCCAAATTCTTAGTGAATCCCTATTATGACATTTAAAGATGAAAGACGTTTCGATGAATTCTGGCCTGAAATGTCTAGAAACTTGGATTTTCTGTACAAAGAACTCCTTAAAGAAGAAATGGACATGGAATGGTTGTTAGACTACTGGAGAGCTGAAGGATATGACATTTTAGAAGAATGGATAAAGAAGAAAGGGAAAATTTGCATATCATAGCCCTTGAAGTGAAGAAATGCTCTCGGCATTCCAAAAACGCAGCGCTTGAAGATGAGTCCATTGTCATTATCAGAAAGAAAGATGAAGCATGGAGTTGCCAAGCGCTACAGAAAGATTAAGCTCTATAGCCAATAGAAAATGCACCACATGTATCTTTTTGTTTTTTGCTCAGTAGAATACATATGGGTAGTCATTAAATCAATAGGTAAGAATAGGTATTCCATTACGATAGAATAGGGATACTAAGACTCTTTATATTATGGATACCGACATGAATATAGGATATTAAAGGCTTTTTGTAATATGTAAATTGCTTCTTAGAAGCCCATAATGTTATATACGAATATAGTAATATTATTAAGTAGTGTATTTGTTAATGCAAAGGTTGAGCATTGATCATCTTTTAGGTAGGTGATAGGTCCTCCCAAAAAAGAAAGTAAGTGATTGGCGTTAAATGCATAAACACATTAAGAAAATACCCAATAACTTGCAGTATAATGGAAATTTCTAGAAGAAATATGTTTATATTAGGTGAAGTGATTCAATCTCCGTATTTGATTGTTTAATTGGTAATTAACTAACTATTAACACTCCTTGCCTTATATATA
>MU228011.1:954496-981633 GCA_018584345.1 Thuja plicata
AAAATCATCCTCCCAAATGAAGAAAAAGGGGTCCAATTTATAGAAAAGCCATGGAAAGAGGGTGAAGAGTTTCTTGAAAAGAAACGCTTGCCTCTTCATTTCCAAGAATTGAGATTGAGACAAAAAAAGCATGAATTATTTAATAAAAAGGATGGATTATTGCCACATGAGTGACCTTTCATATAGAATTATGGAATTCTTTCTGAGGATAACCCATTCAATCAATTAAATAACTATTCAATTCCTTTTTATGTATATTAGCTAAAGGGGGTGGAATTAATTTAATTTCAAAGCACTTAGGACTTTAGAATTAAATTAATTAATCATAGGGATTTTTAGCTAATAAACCTTGATAATTTAGGAATTAAATATAATGTCAGATTTATGCAAATTTGGGTTTTCTGCATTTGAGACTCAGTCAATTAGGAGGAGAATTTGCCTAGTACAATAGGACTTCGATGATGAGAAAATTGAAGGAATGCTCCAAAATTGATTAGGATATAAGGTGCCAATTTTGGGGTGTTACACATACAATGGAAAGGTATAAGCTAGACAAGAATATTGAGAATCAAAAGTTGTAGATACAGATCTTCTATGAGCAATACAAAGAAGCTAGAATCAAGATGAGAGAGCTAATGGATGAAAGAAAGGTTATGGCATCTCGTTATAATGAAACAAACTATCATGAAGAAGAGATACCTGATTTTTTGAGTCAAAAGGATCTACATCTAGCAATACGTCAGACACATCTGAAGGAAGCATTACAAGTCTGAATGAAATCAATCAACATCTGACAGAGAAAGTAAAGGTAATACAAATTGGTCAAGAGACACAAATGGTAAGGATGATTGATGTTATAAATAATGCTAGACAAGATGAACAATAAATAAAATTGGCTATTGGTGACAGGAGGAAGATCAATGAAAATATACAAAAGAGAGAAACATAAATACAAAGACTTATTGATCATCATCGTGAGATCACCAATCAAATTTTTCTTATGAGTCAGGAGCCAAACCGAGTGAACATAGAACTCAATGGGAAATTAGAATCCATTAGTGATCTAAGAGAAGAAAATGAAAGACTGAAGCATGAAGCAAGGATTCAACAACAACACAATGATACGATTAAGAAAACACAAAAAGAATGGGTGATTTTATGGATGGACAAAGAAGATTCAACAACAATACTGGTCTAGGGTATACCGAGCATGGATAATCATCATACCAAGATGATCCAAAAGATATCTACACAAATCCAAGACCAAGGAAGCAGTCATGCAATTACTGTGGAAAACCAGGCCACACATTAAATGTTTGCAGGAGAAAAGCTAGAGGTATTCCTAAATCCACATCTACATTCATAGGAAATTGTTATAACTGTAACAAGAAAGGACACAAAGCACATGCATGCAGATCTAAGGTAAAACAACCAAAGAAGGAAACCTGCATGGAAAAATATTGTCCTACTTGCAAAATGCATGGGCACACATCTCTCGAATGCAGGAAAAAGAAAAAGCAAGCATGGAAGTCAAAAGAACAAGAAAATCCTTATCAACCGAAAAGAGTCGGTAACTCATATGCTTGGGATTACAACACATGAAAAAACTGCACAACATGTGGTAGATGTGGACTCATAGCTGCAAACTACATGAGAAAATGGATTAGAAAGTTTAGAAGCTGGACTAACCCCGGAATGACATGCTTACATTGTCATAGGGTCGGTCATCTAAGCAAGGACTATAGAGACCGAGTGACAGAGACAAGCACTTTTGCCAATGGAAATACCATTGAAGACATCAGGAAGATGAGAAACAAAATGTGGAGGAAAGCTACAAACACAGATGATGCTAGACCAAGCAATACAATTGGTGACACCTTATACAATGGATCTGGTGATATCACCACCCGCACCTAAGCAGAACAAGTAAGTATGGAAATGCACTATACCAAGTTATATTAAATATCAGTTCCAATATACATTGACAATATGCCAAATTAGCATGAATAAAGATGCACTATGGTATTACTTGTTATAAATTTGTGAATCCAATCTCATTGGTCAAATGCACATGAGTATCGTCGGTGAACATATAAAAGCTAAGTTGTTAATATAAATCGAGCATCATCGATAACCATGTAAAAAGACATTGAAGTCTTCGCTACATACCGAGCTTCATCGGTGAACATGTGAAAGGTCAATTGAATTGACACTTACCTCAAGCATTGCATTCTCACTGAGAATGAAGTTAGTATGTTCCCTGAGTGACTCCGTCTTCGCACACCGAGAAGTGGGTAAAGCATTTATCGCACCACTTAGGGCATAATCTATAAAAGGTGATGAAAAGCTCATTCATTCACAAAGTGAATAAAAGTGTAGAGCAGAGCGAAGAGCAGAGCACAGAGCAAAGAATAATGACCAGATTGCAGAGTGACTCACAAGCACATTCACGGCTACTCCAACAGATCAACCGCAATTACAACAGATCAAGTGAGTAACTAAGACTCACCGAGCTCACAATTTGTTTACGGGAAAAGCCCTAAATTTCCAAAAACATGGCAACCACGTCTCGCGTTTCCAAGATCAAGAATGCCAAAGATAAAAAGGTCAACCTAATCAAGAACACTACATGTGAAGAGCCTAAGTACAAATTTTTCCCAAAGGTTGCTTCACAACCCAATGACGCTGGAGCATTCTCAAGCATACCACCTACGGTTTTGCTAATATAGGATGTCCAAGCCTATATCCACTGCAAAGTTGCAGAAATCAGAGATCTGGAAGTTGAGGAAGCTTACAAGAAGCTTTGCACAGACGGAAACATTAAAAATGAACATAAACACATTAAGGTGAAAGGGCTGACAAATGCCCTAATGTTCCCAAAGGAGTTCAAGACTGAGTGGATCCAGATAGTTTTTAGTTGGGTACATGACCGAAAGATGTGGACGGACAAGCCAAAACTGATTACCAAGGATGTAATACATGCAGTGACCGATTATTGAGTAACCGACAAGGAAAAAGCACTCAAACATCCTCCTTGCCCCGACATAGAAAAGATGACAGGTGCAGTATGGGATGGTAGAGGATTGAAGGTGAATTCCATCACCAATCTAGAACTGAAATTTGATGCATGTGTGCTGGGATACAAGGTATTCCAAGCCAGCAGACTGAATAGTATTGCATGCGGAGCAGTTGACATTGCTCATAAGATTGTGAAGAAGGGTCTACAAATGGATTTATTTGATCTTATACTGAAGCAACTAGAGGAGAACATGAGGACCATTAGATCAACAAAATCTAATTCATGTAAGTTTTATTCACTCCTCATGTGTATATTCTTCTACTTTCAAGACTTCTTCCCATCTGTCGGTAATGTCAATTGGGACATTACCCGACCAGTGACAATTCAAATTAGTGAATTTATTAAGTCACTAGGGGACAAATTTACATCAGTCATGGATGAATATTTCACCAGACTCAAGGACATAATGCATAAAAGGATGAGGATACCAGAACAACTGGTGGATCAATATAAAGATGATATTTGTTTCATGGTGGACACTGATACAACTTTGATCAAACCAGCTGTACCGAGGACAACATGGTTAGCACCTCTTGATTATGAAATAAACATAGATCAAGCCACAGATGCTATTGAAGCATTATTAAATGAACCACTCGACAAATCATTACCAATATTTGGCACCTATGAAGAAGCTAAGGCCAGAATCAAAACATGCCAAGTAGTAAAGAAGATCGACATAAATAAGACCAAAATGGTAAAGACACTTGAGAAGAAGTTGTCGGTTAATGAAGAAGAAAAAACAACAAGAAGCCACTGAGGGACAGTCACCCGTCGGTGAAGGTGAAAAATTGAGTGACTTTGAATCAATAGAGTCTGTACCACCACCCCTAAAGAAACCAAGGACAACTATTGCATCAATAACAAGGATTCAAACTACAAAAGAAAACTCACCACCAATTAAGAAAGGACAAGTGAGGACTTATCAAAGAAATCCTCAAACCGGGCAAACATCAGAACCAAATAGAAGGAGATTAATTTGAAGTAAGGAAGATAAGAAAGACACCAAACAAGATGAACAACCTGAAAAGCACAAATTTCCTACAAAAATTGATGAGATTGCTGCATCAATAGTCAAGACAGGTACCATATCAAATGCTAAAATAAGGCAATGGCTAACCTTATCTCCCAAGGATCAGAAAAAGATAAAAGAAGCCATCATCTAGGCAGTGATTCTATTCAAATACACACCTGTACAGTTTGATAAGATGATGCCACGAGAACTTAATGACAGGTTATCACAAAGGTGGACGTATGCACTGAATAGTGAAAGACAAATAAGGGAAAGATCCCTTGTTTCAATTATGCCACCCAAGTCAAAGATGGAAGAAATTGATGAAATGATGAAGAAGCATTCAAAGAAGTTCTCAGAAAAATTGAGAGCCTACAAAGTACTACAAGGAAGCTTAATAGAGCTTGACAAAGAAAGTGATGATACTTGGAAAGGAATACTCAATCCACCTAAGGAGGATACAAGCCCCGAGAAAGTATAAGCACTTACCGAGACCCATCACAATGAAGATAAAGAGGTCACACCGAGCCATGAACACATCTTCATAAATGACATCGAGGAAATCAATCCAGTTGAATTGACAACACAGGCAAGCAAGGCCATGGATGATGTACCTCACATTTTGCAATCATTAGGAGACACAACATATGTCATAATCCAAGATGTGACAATAATATATATCACTAGAAGTGATCCTGCCAATGAAGATGTCACCATTACCACCGAGCAAACCAAGGAACAGGACACAACAACGGATGTTGCAAAAAAAAATATACCAGGTAACATACAAGCTATCAATATAATGACAGAAACAAAAGATACAACACTTGAGCATGATGCAAGCATACCCAAGGACAAGGGTGAAGAGGAGCAAAAAAGCACAAATGATGAACAAAAAGAAACATATGGAGAGCTGAAAGATGAAAGTGAAGGAAAAGGTGATGCTACACCAAAGGATACCGAAGGAGAAGTTGCAGATAAATCTAAGGTTGATATGGAGATGTCCACTACCAACCAACAGGTGAATATCGAGCAATAGGTAAAAGGCACAACACCTCCAAGGCCTTCACCAAGTACATCAGACCAAGCAAAAGATCTTGCTATGGTACTACATACAACTGCCTCCACCATAATTGCAAAGAAAAAGAAGAAGAAGAAGAAGAAGAAGAAGAAGAATAAAAATCCAGTCACCTTGGATGAGATAATTGAAATACCAGACTGTGATCCTAGGACATTGGATCTAGAGTCACTTACAAAGTATGCAGAACTTTGTAAAATGAAATCTATACAAGATAAGGTCAAAAAGGAGACAGAGGATGCACAAGTACTAGAAACTACAAGTGATATACTATTGCAAATTGTACCTGATACTGACATTGATCAAAATGCACCTATTCTTGATCAATTAGTAGTTCTTACCAACACCATCACATCACAGAATGTAGATGCAAAGAAGGTAATAGAAGAACGTGTAGAGCAGAAGTACCAATACAAGCTAATAGAGAAAATCAACCAAGAAGTGGCAGAGAACAAGGTAAAGCAATCTGAAATGGTCAATACATTAGACCCAACTATTTCAGAAGTTATAACCTTATTTCAAAATTTATGCACCATAGAGAAAATCACTAAGGAGAGTAGTACAAAGATTGCCAAGATAGATGCAGATCTTAATGCTAGTGCACAAGGTCTCAAAACCAATGACAATGCATTCAAATTGCATTATGACAAGATTATGGAAGCAAAAAGGTTGAGAATTGAGATTCAAGAGGTAGAATACAAATTCAGAGATGAGGTAACTAAGCTCCAGGCTCTACTACTACCAAATCTCACATTACTGCAACAACATATGACTTCGGCAAGAACATTGATTGCCACCCCGGAAATGTCTGTAACAGGAAGCATATATGATATGCATGGAAGAATCACCTTGGAAATCACGACCCTTGAGAACCTCAAAGAACAATGGGAAAAATAAATAGAGGACATGCAAAAATCTCATTCCCACATTTTTGACAAATTGTAAGTATTACACCTTTGTCATTATTATAAAAAAGGGGGAATTTGATATGATAACATGGGAAATGATTTGGTGTGATAAGGTGAAAGGGGGAAATGATAAAAGGGGGAAATATATGTATACAGACAAGTGTATATACATGTACATATACTATATTGAGGCATGCACATAGGGGGAGTCATATTGACAAGGTAAACACATGGTGTATATACTAAACATTTTAGTTTTGCACATATCAGTTTTTGATACTAATGTCAAAGGGGAAGATTGATGATAATATTTTGTCATTAGTATACAAAGGAAACAGTTTTTGAACTGTCAGTAACATGATCACCGAAAGACAGTGCAACCCAACACAACAGTTCATAGAGGTCACCGAAAATGTTAAGTGCAAGAGAACACTGAAACCAGTCTTCACCAACAAACAAGTTCACAGAGCAACCCGACATACAAGTTCACAGTGAACACCGAAAGTCAGCCTACAAAGAAAACTGAGAAGCAGAATGTCTACAGAGACAACACCGAAGAAAGATTACAGAGCAACCTGAGCACCAGTCTGCCGAGAGACAACTTTAATTCTGAGAAATGTGGATCTGAGTTACACGTTAGATAAAACACTTAAGTTTTATATTTAGCTTTAAGACTTATCTTTAAAACCATTTCTTGAGGGACAAGTAAAGCATGTGTAATTTTTTTAATTAGTCTAATTGATTGAAAACATGCAAACTAGGAGATCAAGGTCAAGTTGTAAACCTTTGATCATAGAGTTTTCATAGTTAAGCGTGAAACCTATTTAGGTCAATTCATTGTATAAATAGATGTAGAAATCAATCAGAATAGATGGATGTGATGATGATTGTAGCCGAAGAGCACATCTAAGGATCAAACAAAGATTTTTATGTAGAAGGACAACAAAAGATGGAATCAGTTATAAAGAACAAGATTCAAGGCTACCCAACATAACAGAGGTATTGATCAATCACTATAGGTGATACATCATATTGTAAACTTTAAAGGATCTATACTCAGCAATTCAGGATTGCATTTTATCAGGTCAACAAGTATTTTTGGCTGCATTCTAACAAGTGTAGCAAATAGAAGAAATCCTTTAAGAAGGTGGATTTAACAACCCTTATGTAAATCTCTTAACTAAGTGTACACTAAAAAGTGTTGCTAAATCTCTTAACCGAGTAGACCTAACCAATCTATAATGTTACTCCTAACAGGGTAAGATCATTAGAAGTGATCAAACTTGTAGCTTTAACCAACACCTTCCATTCTACAGATAGTGAAGCTTTGTGGGTTTCATCCCCACCGCAGTTTTTACCTTCTAACATGGGTTTTCTGCACTACCAGTTCTTGTGCCATGTGTCATTACATTTCATGAATGTTTCTATCAATGTTTACATGGAGTTAATTTTATGATTTGATATTACATGCACAAAGATAGAATAGCATCTATGGTCGGTAATGCAAGGAATTGATTACTGCATGATTAAAGGTTAATTGATAAAAAAAATTAAGGGTATTGATTCATCCCTCCCCTCTTAGTACACACCATTCCATTATTCCAACACAAACTTCCAACCAAACTTTTATACAAGGTCAGATTCACATTGCTACTGCAATCTTTCTTGCTTAACTTTAGACCTACTGTAGTTGGTGTTGGGCAGGCTTCCTACTCTGCATTCTAAATCTCTCCAAAATATGATTTGCATATATTTCTTGAGAGATGAAAATACCATTATGCACTTGTTTTACTTTCATGCCTAGAAAATATCTCAAGAGACCTAAGTATTACATTTAAAACTCTCTTTTCATGGCCTCTTTAAAATCAACAATGAGGAAATCATCATCCCCAATAAATACTAAATCATCAACATACAAGACAATAATTAAAATATTACCATTAGTTGCCTTGATATAAAGAGCACGCTCACCATCGCTTTTGCAAAAGCCATTGCTCATCAAATATGAGTCAATCATGCTGTACCATGCCTGTGGAGCTTGCTTCAGCCCATAAAGAGCCTTCTCCAGCCTATACACTTTACCTTCATGACTCAGAACTTCATAACCAGGTGGCTACTCCACATAAAAAATTTCTTTCAATACTCCATTCAAGAAGGCAGATTTCACATCCATTTGTTATACCTTCCATTTGTGTTAGGCTGCAATTGCTATGACAACACACACAGTTTCCATTCTTGCAACAAGGGCATAGGTCTCATCATAATCTGTACCAAACTATTGTCTGTACCCCTTAACTACCAATCAAGCCTTATACCTATCTATTTTTCCTTCAACATTGTTCTTGGTCTTGTAAACCCATTTAACTCCAATAAATTTCTTATTAGGAGGTAATTTAGTTAGCTCCCAAGTTTAATTTCTTTTAATTACATCTATTTCCTCATTCATGACATCACACCATTTTTCTTCTTTTACAACATCCTCAAAATAAATTGGATCACTATGAGAAAATAATGCAAAATTAATGTTTTAATCAAATTCATCTTCATACCTTTCATCTTGGTATATATCCCGTAGACTCTTGGTCTTTCTTGGCATTAGGGAGGTGAGAGTGGGTTCAGAACTCTCAGTATTGTTGTTGTTGTTATGTGTAGGGTCTGTTGTATCATCTTGTTGATCATTAAACTCATCATCTTCAGGAATAATAGGCACTTTACTTCAAGTTCTTGATGACATGTCCACCGAGTCATCCCACGACTCATTCTCAATGAACTCCATGTCTCTTGAAATGACGATCCTTTTGGTGACTGGGTTATACATTCTATATATTTTTAAATCAAGACTGTATCCCACAAAGATACACTTCACACCCTTGTCATCCAACTTTTGCCTTTGCTCCTTTGGCACGTGTGCATATGCTACACACCCAAACACTCTCAAGTGTTCAACCGTCTATCTATGCTTTTCCCATGCTTCCAATGGAATCTTGTCACAAACTACCTTTGTAGAAATTCTATTTATCAAATAGACAACTGTTGCTACAGTTTCTCCCCAATATTTAATTAGGAGTCCTTTTTCTTTCATCGTGATCCTTGCCATCTCAACGATGGTTCTATTATTTCTTTCAGCGACTCCATTTTGTTGCGGAGTATAACTGGCTATTAGCTCCTTCTTTATGCTATTTTGCTTGAAGAAATTTACAAAAAAATTGGAGGTATATCCCCCCTCTCCATCTGACCTTAGGACTCTAACATATTGTCCACTTTCCTTTTTAGCCTGGGCTTTAAATTCTAAAAACTTATCAAAAGCTTTAGATTTATTTTTCATAAAATACTCCCATGTTCTACGACTGAAATAATCTACGAAGGTCATAAAATAAGTACTCCCCCAATGGAAGTGATTTGCATAGGACCAACTAAATCAGTATGCACCAGCTCTAATGACACTCTTGCCCTTTTAGAGTTACCAGAAATAAAAGGAAGTCTACGTTGCTTACCCAAAATGCAAGCCTCACACTTGCTACTGAACTCTTTAATACATAGCAAATCATCTACCATTCTTTTCTGGGACAATAAACTTAAACCAACATAGCCAATATGTCCATACCTTAAATGTCATAGGTTGGAGGGGTCTTCAATCACGCTCTTGAAGGCTGATTGCTATTGTACTGCTTTCTTGGGAGGTGCAACTGTTGATTGTGAAGAGAAACACATCTCTACCTTCAATGGAAACAATCGATTCTTTATCATTTGGACTGATGCAATAATTTTCTTACTCCCATCCTTCTCATAAATGATGCATTGGTCATTCTCTATCAGCACTTTATATCCATTTTGAGTGAGTTTTCCAACACTCATCAAACTGTGCATTATACCAGGGGAAAAATAAACATTTTGAATCTCTTGTTTCTCACCTTGCTTGGTGCGGATCATAATAGATCCTTTTCCCACAACTGGAACAATTCTATTGTTCCCCATTCTAATTTCAGACTTTATATTTTTATCAATGAAAGAAAAAAGACTTTCATTACCACTCATGTAGTTGTTGTAACCATTGTCTAAATGCTTAACTTCAAGGCTCCCTTCTTCACCAATATTGCACATGATGAAGGTTGTGGGATTATTTCCATCACCCACTTTCACATTAGCAACATTTTCACTTTGCTTTGACTGATCATTTTTCTTTTTTCCAGCATTCAATTGCATAATGCCCAAATTTATGGCAATAATAACAGTAAATATTGCTCTTGTTCGAGCTATTGTTCTTCTTGCCTCTTCTGGAGTTGTTCTCAGAGCTTCTATCTCCCTCATTAGTGCCTGCTCATCCTGAGCTTTCTCCTCCAACATTTTATTTTTTGGATTTTCCACGACCTCTGCCTCTTGAGCTATGTCCGGAGTTGTTTCTTCCTCTTCCTCTGCCTCTTGCATTGGCTTGAGCTTTGAAAGCTTGCTCTTGGGAAGAATATGCAGACCTATTAAGGTGCTGCTCATGGGTATGGATAGAACCCATTAACTCATCAAAAATCAATGTTGAGAGATCCTTTGCCTCTTCAATGACAATAACTATTGTATCAAATCTTGAGGGCAGACTTCTCAATATTTACTCTATTATTCATTTCTCCATGGTTTCTCCTTTGGTTCTCAAATGGTTTATCAAACCAGAGAGTCTTGAGCTGAAATCTGAAATGGGCTCACTGTCCTTCATGAGAAAAGTCTCAAAATCTCTTCGAAGCATCTGGAGCTTCACCAAATGAACTTTGTTAGTCCCTTTAAAGCTTGTATGGAGGATATCCTAAGCTTCTTTAGAATAATCAACTGCTGCTATTCTGGGAAAGATTGCCTCTTTCAAGGCTATTTCAATCAAGCTCAAAGCTTTTGCATCTTTCCTCCTTGACTCTTTCAACTGAGTCTTCTGATTGTTTGAGAGGGAAACAAATAGAGATGGGTTAGTCACATCCACAAATCCATTGACCACAAGCTCCTAGAAATCATTTGCAACCATTACGGTCTTCATATTCTTTGCCCAAACATCATAATGTTGTCCATTAAATGATGGTGGTTGCTGCCAACTCTTTCCTCCATCTCCAACCATGTCTCTTGTGTAAGAAATTCAAATACCCATAAAAAATGCTCAAACTCGTAAGGAGTGAGGGCCAATCAACTCTGATACCATGTAAAGAATATAGAATCAATCTATAATCTAAAAAAATATGATCTAAATGCTATGTAATCAACAAATAACTAAAATTCCATAGACAAGGCAGAGAAAAACAAATTATATAAACAGAGATTAAAACTTTGTTTCCTAATTACTGGGAATGCACAACGGAATCAAATAGAGACAAAAAAACAAAACAAAGAGAGATGAAGATATGCAAGCTTCTTCTTTCTTATATTAAACTGAAAATAAGCTTCTACAATAAATAAATAAATTTGCAGCTATGTGGGGTTGCATACAAATTTCCTAGAGCTTCTAAGAGCTCTTACAAGATTATCTGAAGTAATCATTGCTCAATAAATAATCAATTACAACTGCTGTTCCAATAAACTTCTTTGATAAAATAGAGCACTACAAAATAATCTTTTGCTTCTGCATACAAAAGACAACTTAATTTCTTACATATGGAAGAATAAAACCATTCTTTCCTTTATAGAAAATTATGTCCAAAGAAGAAATCAGATTTCCCCTAAATCTAATTTGTTATCTCTCAAAGTCCACATAAAATATGATATTTTCTAAGCAATAAAATAGAGGAGATTTATTGGAGAAGTCAAAGAAAGAGGCTCAAGGTAATCAGATTTGATTACGAAAATCCAATAGGGCCCTCTAAGAATCAAGAGCAAGCAAGCATTGCTGAGGTTGTAAAGGAACTAGAGAGTAAGGCTGAAGCAAAACAAGAAATAATGACACCTTTTTCTTCAACCTTATTGTTGGAAAGTGGAGAGAAAACATTGAGTGCAGATGTGGAGAGTATGGATGAAGATGAGCTAATGAATCTATCTTACATCACATTTGCAAAAGCTAAGGAGATATCGTAACATAAAACAAAGAAGAAGTCAAGGGTATTGGACAAGGCAGTTGATACTGTCAACAAAATCCTACCTATACCTCTTACTTTCCAAGGAAAGGACATTGCAGAGAACTTGAACAAGGAATTGGATGAATTTGGCAATCACTATGAGTCCTTAGACAAGATCGCAGAACAAAAATACTTAGCAAAGAAGTTAGATGAAGTATGCAACTCTATTTCATGGGACTTGGGCATACTGTGCAAAACAATGTCTGAAGCAAAGAGTTGTGTGGCACATGGAAGGAAGTTATACAATTACTGTATAAACCCTATCAAACACCTTCATAACATTGAGTACATTATAGCTAATGACAGGCAGACTCTAGATAAGTTGATGCATAGTTGTGAGACCTCCTCACACACTGTATTAGAGTTAGACAAAGAAGTGTCCAGACTATTGGACAAGTTGAGTTCGTTGGAGATAAAGAAAGTGAGAGTTATGGGAAGATTTGGTATGTTGAAGAGTTTGATTACTCCTAAGCTATCAATTGTTGAGATACACCTTCCGGACACGGAGAAGACAACACATGATCTCACTGGGTACATGCCTACTAAGTTAAAGGGAGCATAAACATCTTCTTTTGCGCTGAATGGACTGATCCACGCGAGTCAGATATTGGTAAAGACTTGGATTGAGGAAGTTAAGCTCTTTCCAAGATGTGCTTAAAATGGTCTAAAAAGTTTGGTAAGCAGTTGTATAAATTTTGTTATATATTCTACATTTTTGTATACCTTTTCCATTGATGTCAAAGGGGGAGAAAAATATATGAAAAATGTATAGAGGAAAGATAGAGAAGATAATTTGGAATAGTAAATATGTAGATGAGATAAAAAGAGTATTATATATACTTAGTCATTTTTCACTAAGTGTTACCATCAATGCCAAAGGGAGAGATTGTTGGGAAGTGGCTCATTCATGAGTGTTTAGGAACATATTAGGGTTGTCATTTATGACAACACATCAGTTATGAATGATCGCTTGGCGTGAAACATAGTTTTGGAGTTAAGGCTTGTAAAAATGACTAAGTTTAGAAAGCAGTTTACAGGGTACAAGAGTACAATTTTGGGCAGCGAACATTGTATATGATGAATGAATACATGCGAGATTAGAGGAAGCTATTTTGGGGTGTGTTAGACCTTCAATTAAGGTCGCTTGAGTTTTGGAGTTCAGAGATGAAAGATACAAATGTTTGAAGTCATGCGAAGACAGTGATACAACGAGATAGAGCAGTTGAATGGTCGCGATGATTGAGGGAGTGTAACGTGGAATCCAAACATGCTATGTTGGATTTGGATTGTGTATTACCTATATTTTGGTAGTGTATGATCGCCGACTTTGTACTTACTTTTCGTATAAGTGTTGGTTCCATTTTGTGATATATTTGGGAGTCGATTGGGTATGTAATAAAGTACATATATGAAGAGATTTTGAGAAGCAAAGAATGGATGATGTGTGAACAAATGAATGGATGCATTGTGATATTAGAATCATACAGATGGTGATGCGAGCTACAAATGGAACTACTTAAGCATATCAGATGCTTGTTTATGTTCATTTTGATAAAACATTGTAGCATAAACATATTTCTGATTGCATGAGTAGTGAGCTCAGTGTATACCCATGATTTTGTATTTCTTTAACAGGGGAATGTACTAATGTAATACTCAACTCCTAACAGGGCCAAGTCTCCTAACATGGACACAATACTTTTAGTGCATATTTGTGGGTACCATCCACATTGGGGTTTTCCCTTGGCCAGGGTTTCTTCGAGAACAAATTCATGGTGTTATGAGTTGTGTACTTTGTGTTTATGTTCTTTTCATTTCAAAAATTATCTGGTTAAGTTGGAATTTGATAAGTTTAAGTTTAAAGTGTTGTAATACTGATTCATCCCCCTCTCAGTATTACTTAATCCTAACAGGTACAACATTTGAACACACAAACACTAATATCTTACTCTTGGAAAGAGCAAAGATGAAATTCAAAAATTGGAGTTATGAATGTCACTATGATGTAATCCACCAAACAGTCTAAGGGACCATCGTATCAAAGTTGAAAGCTAACTCAAGATTTTTTTCCAAGTCGAACCTCCTGCTGTGAATCTTGACTATCAAACTAACGGTCTGGTTGATCTTATCCTCCTCAAATAAGCTGTACATGTTGTTTGCCCTCGAACTGATTTCGTACGGCCCTCAAAAGTATATAGAAAATGAAATATGGGACAACTTTAAATTGTGTTGTTTGCTTGTCCATCTATTAAGTGTTTATTAAGTTAAAAAAAATCACTCTCTCATAGGGTTAAGGAATGGATGCCGAAAATGATAAAATCCTTTTGGAAAGCGTACTCCGAAAGAGACTATCCTAAACTTGTAAGAATCTCCTGGCGAGCCAACCAGTAAGTGGACTCAGCAATCATAAAGTTTAACCAGCGGAGAAATGGACGCATGGAAGGAATACGGGGCTGGATGCGCCGCTGGAATTGCTACTGTCATCACCGGCCACCCATTCGACACCATTAAGGTATCTCATTTCCTAATTTTTTGAGAATTCAACGATAAGTTTTCTTCAGTCGTGTAAAGATTCGATTTGTTTTCAAATCCCAATGGAAAAAGTGAAGTCCATCCCGCAAAGTGTAGTGATCTCTAGCTGGGGAATCTTGTTAGAGTGGTTACCGGTTTGTTGAGTCACATATTGCTTTCAATGTTGAACTTTTAGGTAGACCAAGCAGAATCTAATCTGTTCAAAGTTTTTAAAACCCCCCGAAAAGTGAATCCACTTTCCTTAGAGTCCAGGCACTGCCATGAAAAAACATTAACAATGTTTAAAAGAATGTAATGTTTATGACTTTGAGAGCTGTTTGATTTTTCCATGGAAATCTAAAAAGTTTCAAACATAGAGATATTATTAAATATTCCATGGGAACTTGTAATGAGCCATTAATGAGGATTTGGTTTTCTATTTCAAGTTTGAATCAAATAACCGTTCTCTTTTAATACAAAAGAACTTCTGGGAAAATGTTACAATTTTTTTTTGTTATTGCATCTACACTATGAGACTATGAGATCCATTGCCGGGTTGAAGGTGCATTCATATTGCAGGTTAGAGCTTTATATACAGACTTCTGATATATGTCCAGACTTATCCAGTAGCCAATTTCAACGTTCTTAGAGTTTTCTTGCGATGGGATTGCCACCTCATGTTTATGACTTATGGATAGGGATTGGTGCATACCAGATCCATGCTAAGATAAATCTTTGCTGGTTATCAACTGTTCCTACCTCCTTAATTGTCTTAGTCCCTAGGGACAATTGGCTTGTATAAATTTTTGAGTTCTCAAAGTACTACATTAAGAATTATAATGTCAGGTGCATGTAATATATTTGCCTTTTTAAAATTATTACTTGGAGTTATATCTCTAACAAAAATTCAAGTTGACATTACTCCCCAGCATCCACCAACAGAAATACACCCCCCAAATTTCAAGTTTACGTGGGATGAAAAGTGTACCTTTCAGCATATAAGCACACAAAATCTCAAATGATTTCAGCCATAAGATAGGTAAAGTATATCCATTTCATTCCTCTTCGTGTGCAAAGGAATAACATAAATCATAAGGTCAAAACTGAAAATCAATATTGGTTTTGGCTGTCAACTTAGAAGCCATTTTATCCATCTAAAGTTGTTGCATGATAGTAACACTAATTATCGTAAAAACCTAATCATTTAAATGTGTAAAGGAATAAATCAAATTATTTATTTAAGTTAATTTAGAATAACTTAGATATAAGAGCCGAGTCTAGATGTGTGCCTGAAATTTATTAATCTGGAATTAAAACGGAAACACAACAATTGAAATAAATTCACGCCTTGGATCTAGATGGAAGGAGTTTGATATGATTGTAATGAGATCTGGTACCTGAAACTGGAGGCTGGATATGGAAATAGATGTCGGTGATGAATTGTGAAACTTGGAATTGTGTAGGGACTCGAATCAAGGTCACAAGGCTGATTCTAAACTTCCCGAGGACAGTGTTGACCTCTCAACCTTCAAATCTTAGTTCTTGCAGAAAAATGGTTTACTTGTATCTGTACGTGCAAATAGAAGATTTGGTGTTGCTAAGTAACATTGACAGAACCTTCAAGAGACAGAATCTGCAACTTGACTTGATCACAGTTTAGCCCTTTGTACCAATTCAATGGTGTTTGAACAATATTGAAGACAAGCCAAGCAGAATGCAAAATTCTTGTGTATCTGTCCTTTTGTATGTATATGTTGATGCAGTTATTGTTCATAGATGAGAATGCTATATATGTCTTGTGATGATGTTAAATGGTCTAGGGCTTTGTCTTTTTATACAACACCCTGGCATTTGAATTGCAGATACTCTATGCTTGGAGCAACTGATAACTGATCTAAGAAATGAACACAAAACTATTGCATACAAGAGATCCCTGAGCCATCTATGCCACTTGCCAAACCACCAGTCCTGTTAGTAGCCAAGGAAATGCCAGACCAACCTTGGGCTGTGATCACAAGGGACTTCAAAATTGTGACTTTCTTGGCCTTGCAGTCTACCAGAGCAGCAATTTTAGTGCCACAAATGAGCATTTCATGTTGCTCAGTCTGAATCAAAACATCATCAAGAGAAAGTGTGAAGGCATTTGTCACCTTCAATATCCACAACTTTGTTAACTTCCAACAACTCCTTATTCAGAACCTGTAGCTCACCAACTGACCTAGGATGCTCCAAGATCCTCAAATCCATTTCAGTTTTTACCCCTCATGTACGTGCAGGCCTATACACATCCAAGGCTGGGGGAGACTGAAGCTAGAAGAGAAGCACCCATTTATGAAGCACAAAGATCAGACAGTCACTTAGAAATTTGCCATAAAATCCAAGAGAATGGACTCACATGACCTTAACAAGCTGTCAACTTCATAACCCCGGGAGCCTAAAATATTCTTGACTATATTTGAGGATATAAAAGCAGGGCACTGAAAAATCGTGCATAAATGATGATCTGAAACTTTATTCGAGAGAAGAGAATCTTGTGCCTTAACTGAAAGATGCCTCTTGGCCATGGTACAACTTGCAGACAAACACACATAGCAATACTGCATCAAGTGATTTACACGGAAACGAGAAGCTGCCTACGAGAACCACATAACCAACTGACAAAAGGCATAGCTAAAATGAAGACAAAGGACAACCCTGTGAATGATACAAATAATAGATCCACCACACTTTTACACAAATGACACCTCAATTATGCAGGCAAAGTGTGGTGAGAGGCCACAATTATAAGCAGTTGCTGGAAAAAATGAACACTGACATCATAGAAAGGTGAGAGGTGCTCTCATAAAACAATTACCATCCGAGACCTACCTGGGAATCAAAACCATCCAAAGCCAAGACCCAAGGAGATCTCCAATTTAAAAGGGCTTTTTCAAACCAACCAAGATGCAGTCACTTATAAGTATTGCGAAGTGCATTTGAAACATCAGCATTAGCCAAAAAGACAGCCACGTTGTTACTTTCTTGAAAGTGATGGGTGAAGAAGATATTATCAAACACATTACAAAAGACCGCACAGCTCCCAACTCAGGCAAAGCTCCTAATTCAGGCACAACATTTTACTTCAGCCTTGAATCACAACCACTGAATCCCCTTCCACAATCAGCTTTTGGGCTTTAGAGCGGATGCCAAAGAAAGACCCATCACCACTGCTTCCCATTCAGCCTCATGGTTAGATTGTCCCCAAGAAAAAAGAACTGCCCTTCACAATACTTATATATCTTGAATAACCATACCAGCCTCAACAACTCCTGGATGCCCTTAGAGGCACTATCAAAGTTAGGGTTAAAAAGTCCACTCAAGGAGGGACTTATTGTTCTTTCTTAGAAATACTCTGATTACCTACATTCCATTAACAAGGATTAAAAGGGTCATTGTGAGTATGGCACTGTTTTTATTACAGGTTTTGTTCTCTAAGATATAAGTAGGAGAAAGGTCATTATCCTTTAACATTATTTACAATATCCCAACATCTTTGATTGTTTGTTTGTTCCCCAGTACTGATGATGAATATAATATTAGAGAAAGCATTGATACTATTGATTTATAGATTGTTTCTTGCTATTTACCTTGAGGAGAAAATTATAGTAATTTGTGGCTCGCACAATACTTCAATGTCGGTCTTTGAAAGATTATTAGCATCTTAATCTCTTGGTTTTCTTCAATAGTTTATTGAAGAGCTTGAGCTATCTTTGTAATTTTTTTTGTAGAATCCCATAAGTGTCTTAGACAATTTTTACTTATGTGAATGGTAGTCAGTGTCGCGGGTGGCCTTAACCTTGTTAGGGTTAGCAAATATTCCATATTTGATTCTACATTGTAAATGTTTTCTGCGCTTCTTAGAGAAAATTCATTTTATTCTTTTATTTGTACATGTGCTGTTATGTATTATTGGGTTATGGAGTAGCTGCCTTGTGTCAGTCATAACCTTTCGGTAGCCTTCTCGATGTTTTCTAGTTTTCTATTTCTTGCTAGTTGATGTGATTGGGATTAAGTGGTTATCTAAGAGGGTGTATGTTTCCATTTGCAATTATAATTTATTTATATGTTAATTGATTCTATTTGGAGATTCCCTCCATAAAATGTTTTAACTTTTTGTATTTCAATACTTATGCATTCTTGCTTCATCTGTTATTTTTTGTGTAACACGGGGATGCATCACCCTCAGTCTGCGTTCTTGTGCTCCTGGCATCTGCAGGACAGTGGGTGCCATCTGGTTGTCCCTTGTGCATGAGGAAATTAATGTGTCCTTGTAGCAACATCTATGTGGGCTTGACAGGTAGCTGTTCTTGGGATTATTAGCTGGCTGGGAACATCTAAGATGTCCCTGGCTGGGGGCATCTATGATGTCCCTTGACTGTCCTGGGACAACCATCTTCGTGCACGTCTTTAATTTTTTTATTCAATAAAAAGAACCTTCAGATTTAAAGGAACATTGTAAAAGGAGCTTGGGGGGCCTGCAAGCCCTCCCACACATTGTATGAAAATTCTAATCAATCCTACACCTAAACTGATTGCTTACTTACACTTGCCAGAATCACTTTTGCATTTGTAGCTGAAGAAGAGGAAGATTTAAAGTGGCAGACTTGTAGTCATTTTCAAAACTGAGGATCATTTTTGTTCATTCCTAACTAGGCCACAATCTCATGACTGAAAATAAATGCTGTTTTTGATTTGTTTGTTTTGTTATTGTAAAAGATATTAGGGATTGCTTGATACAAAGAGTAAATTTGACCTCCACATACAAAATTAACACTAGGAGGAATAATAAATGCAGATTTTTTGAATAGAATCCATAGTTCAACAAGCTCTCACATCAATGATTGCTTGGAAATAGATGAAAAAACTTGAATGAAAATGCCAGATTGCAAATAGAGATTCCAAGAAGCAATTCCAACACAATTTAACATAAGAAAAGATGATGCTTCAACAACAGATTGAAAATAAGAGTTCTGCCTGGAGTATTATTTTTCAAAAAATTGCAAAAACAATGTCCTTTGCTTTTCTGTACAATTTGTTGTGTGTTTCAACCAAAATGGTAATCAAATTATGACCTTTGTTCTCCTTTTACAATAAGTAGAATTTACATTTTATAGTGGAAGTCTGTTCACTTTCCCATACAACCATTTCTTTTGCCCCTTTGAACGTTATAAATGCTATATATTATTTATACCCAAAGTCCCAAAATGAGTGTACATTGCATAGCCCATTACAATAATTACAATTGTAAACTTTACAAGGCGGCTTTATAATTAAATGTTATGCTCAAGCATAAAGTTGACATGGACAAGGATGTCATAGCACCTGTCAAGTAGGTGACTTGTCTTTTTTGTAGGAATCTGGAGGTATGAGGGTTTGGGTGCCAAGGGGTGTAGAGGGAATTGGGAATCATGATGTAAGAATGCTAGGTACAAGAGGAAACAAAAGTTCTTGGGCTCAGGAAGGCAAAGTGGTGGGATGACAGGAACAAGGGATCAAGATACTCACATACCAATTTTGCAAGAGGGAAGATGATATGAAAAATCCCGAAGGTTTGAAAGTCTGTTTGAGAGTTTGTATCGAGGGAGGTTGGAACTTTGGAATTATTGCTACTAGTTTGCCTTGAAAGAAATTGATTTGCACAGTCTATTGGACTAGTAGTGTTTGGAAATTTCGGATACTTCACGCAAGTTGGGGAGCTAGATGAAGTCCAAAAGTTTGTGAGCAAATTCAAAAGGAGGAGTGGGGATTGAGACTTGGGGTATTTTTGATACTTGGATGTTCATTGGGGTTTTGGTTCGATGATGTGATCACATTTCAAGCATGAAGAGAGGAAAAGTTTGCAAATTTATTGCATAGCAGAGGTTGGGACTTGTGGAAGTCAAATCCTTTAGAATGAGTGCAAAGGGAGATGAGAAACTTTGAAAACTTGTGGGGAACAATGGATCAAGAAAATGGGAATTAGATTGCACACTTACTAGGGGTATTAACTTTGAAGAAGAGGGAGCTGACTTGAAGAAGTCCAAAGTTGGGGTTCAAGATGTGAACATTTGGGTGGTGAAGTCTTTGAACAAAGAGAACTTTGAAGACCCACCATGAGACAACAAACGTTGGGACTTAGTAGTGGGAAGAATGGTTTGTAGGACACTAGGGATTGGACTTTAGAGTTATTTTGATGCGGTGTAAATTTTGATGAATTCTAGGAGACCTAGACTTGATTACATTGAAGGCAAGTGACAAAGTGGTGGTGGGGGATCAAAGAAATGATGGCGATGCAGATGAGTAGGAGAAAACTCAACAACCCACAATTAGTAGAAAATGAGAAGTATAAATGATGTTGGGGGATTAGAGGTTAATGAAAAGTCATGCTAGGACACAAAAGCTTGAAACTTTGGTAGATGGGATAAAACAGGGTTTCAAGGAACATGGAAAGAGGTAGGCAAGGTACTTAGGTAGATAGAAATCCGAAACCCGATCCAAAGTTTACTTAAAATATCATGAGACTAAAAACTTTTTTTGGATTATTTGAAACTTTGGTGCATGATAAAGATGTGAGGGTGTCAGAATCAACATTCTAAGTATCTTGGGAAGAAGTGCAAAGAAGGAAATGATGGTTTAAGACTTTGGATTACTTTATGTGACTTGGCTAGCAGGGATTGGAAGGTTCAACAACCCACAAATTACAGCAAAGTGGGAGTGGATATTGGGGATACTTGATATTGTAGCACGATAGTAGAAAAACAAAGAGTTTGTCAGGAATGAGGCATTGAGAGAACTATTGATGGGATACTAAGTTAATCGCTTTCTTGAAGTCCTAGGTTTGAATAGTTATGAACCTAGCAGTAGTTGGGGGTTTGGGATGTAGATATAGAGAACTATCATCATGACAAAGCTTGGAACTTTGGTGGATGAGTGAAGGTAGGGATTGGATTATTTAAAGAAAAGGTACCTTGTTAAGCGAAGTCTCGAAAGTTCATGAAGTTGTACAAATAGAAATTTGGGAGTTGCAAGGAAATGGGAAATGACATGCAGAGATGCTAGAAGGTAGAAGTCTGAAATCTTGATGGGAAGATAAGGAGGGGAGAATGGGGACTAGGAAACTTGGTGGATGAGTGAAGGCAGGGATTGGATTATTTAAAGAAAAGGTTCCTTGTTAAGCGAAGTCTTGAAAGTTCATAAAGTCGTACAAATAGAAATGTGGGAGTTGCGAGGAAATGGGAAATGCCATGCAGAGATGCTAGAAGGTAGAAGTCTGAAATCTTGATGGGAAGATAAGCAGGGAAGAATGAGGACTAGGAAACTTCATTACCAAGCACCTAGGCAAGGAAAAGCCTAGACCTTTGTCAACTCACAAATTTGACAATTAAGACCTATTTTTCTGACAATTTGAGATTTAGGCACATGATGTCCTTTAAAGGAAGGCAAAGAACAACGTTTGAGCACAAATTGACTAATGGGGGCCATTGTTGGAATTCTCTAATCAGTTGTAAATGATGGGAAAAGTATGTCCAAGGGAACAAAAGGATATGCAAGTCCCACCAAATTTTACATTTTTTCAAGGCAAGTCCCACCAAAACATGTTCAAATAAAAAAAAATGGGATAACATTATCAATGTTCTTTTTGAAATCAAAGTATCGATAATGAGTACGAGATAGAAGGGGGATGATGTGAATGTAAATGTAAATCAACTAAGTTCCATGAGATGGAGGGTGATGATGTGAATGTAAACGTAAATGAACTAAGTTCCATGAGATGGAGTGTGATGATGTGAATGTTAATGTAAATGAACTAAGTTCCATGAGATAGAGTGTGATGATGTGAATGTAAATGTAAATGAATGAAGTGTTAGGGGAACTTAAGAAAAGGCAAGTGCTTTACCAAATCCTCATGCACTTCAATCATTGTCAATATAAATGCAATCAGCTCATCGGAACCTTTTTTGGAATGTCACCTCTTTGGAAAATCACGAGTTCATAATAGTGTTACAAGACCCGGCTCGGACTTGGCAAGCTGATTTTTGACTCAAATTCAGACTTGGTGCCCAGACTTGGCAAAGACTCAACCAAGACTCGAAAAATTGAAAAACCCAAGAAATTCTAAGATTTTTAAGGATTTAAAACTTGTCTCATGCACCCTTCAATTAATAAACGTTAGAGGCACAACAATCTCATCAAATAGAAGCTACATTGAACACAAATACAAGTATACATTGATCACATAAGCATAAATGCAATTTTTTGTTGAAGGAACTAATTTAAATAACACATTAGATATATAAAAGGTGTCAAATGTCTACAAAACTCTTGGAATATGAAATCCATAGCAATGAAAGTTCCAAACAAATATCAAAATAAAAGCTAGAAGTCTATTGCTCAGAGGAACCTTTGTCACTTGACACCTTGGTCCTCCTACGTGTGCGCCTAAGATAGGTCCTAGATATTGTCGCAGCCATGATATCTGCTTGTGCCTTAGGCTCAGTGAACATCCACATCATCTTCAGGATCCTCCATTTGGTCACCTCGTGCTCTAATCCCCTTCTCTACAATCAGTACTGCCTCTGCCTCTTGCTCCACCTGATCAACCCATGTCAAGTCATCGTCGTTGAGACATGATTGTCAATCTTAGTTATCCACTCTGACTGTGGATTAACATCCTCTAAAGTGATAGGAGACATGACAATGCCCACGATCTATTTGTGGCAGTGGCGAAGGTTGTACTAAACATACACAATATCATTCAACCTTTGCATTGACAACTTTTTGTGCTTTTTGGAGTGTAGGTGCTCAAACATACTTAATTGCGTTCACATCTTGAAGCACTACATGGCTAACTCAAGATACAAACTACAATCCTCTGTAGATTTGGCACCTTAGCATCAAACATCTCCCATCATGCATCTAAAATGAGAAAAAATAAAAATCAATTCTATTTTATAACTTTGAGTTTATTAACGTAAAATAGTAAAAGAGAGAAAAGTTCAATGTTTAAATTTTAAATTATGCCTTAAATAGATTTTTTACTTGGCTTCATTTCCATCTGTTTTTTCTTGCACATGTCTCGTTCAATCCTAAATAACTCTATCTCACAGACTATGTGTGCTCCTACTGATGAATCAACTGACATTCACTCTACAATTGTGTAGAGCCCATTCAACACTCACTCATTGGCCTTGAAATTTGCGTGTAATTGGAATACTAGATCAACGTAGTAGGCAATTGCTTGTAAAGGCTTGTGAAGCTAAAGGTGCCATCGTCAATCAATGATCGCCCATATGGGACCATACTTAGCCTCACTCCCTGAATAAATAGATCTAATAGTCTCCTCCCCATTCATGCCCTCATATATGTAGCCAATTGCGGGCTTCTCTCCATTTGCAACTTGTAGGATAACAATTAGAGGCTTTGTGAACTACAATCATTGTGAAACATAAAGTTTTAACAATAAACATGAATAAGTGTGAACAAAAATAAACAAATGAAATGGAGATAAAAGCAAAAATATAATGGAAAGTTACTTGCACAATCTCCTTGGTTAGTTGCCAAAAAGTATGCTCATAAAAAATTTGATCATTCTTGTCAATATCTGCAGTTGTCTTTGCATATGATAATGTAGACCACTACTCAACTACAAATGTGTGTCTCAAAGCGGCCTTGGATTGAAGCAAGAATTGAAACTTGATAAAATTGGTTGTAAAGCGGGTAATTCCTGGACGAACCAACTCTTTCTTATTTGTGAAATTCCTCATATGGCTGAGGACCCAAGTATGATTACACATGCATTTACAAATATTTCTTGCGTGTTCTGCACATGTTTTGTTCCAGGGAAGTGTTGTGACCATATTCACACCTTGCCCATTTCCAATGGGCCCCCTTTCTTTCTTGTCTTGTTTGGCCCTTTTGGCTTGCGTAGTCTCGGTAGCTTTGGTTCCTATCCCTTAGAGTTCATCTTGTTCCATTTGAGAAGTGACGAGTTTCACTTAAGTCTTGGGGAAAGTCTAGTTCCCCTGCCTTTGAGGTTTTAGGTTTGGGACACTTTTTGGTTTTGAGTCCTGACAAATCGAATGCCGCCCAGACGATTTTCAAAGTCTCTCGTGAGAATATCTTTGCACACAGATAGAAGATGAAGTTGAACATCTGAAGAAGGGGCTAAGTGTTGATCAAAGAACATTAAGTATCATGAGAAATGTAAGGTCATCAAGATCCAGGTTGAAAGAAGGGAAGCATTTTGAAAGTGAGGCCAAGGTAGAGTAAAGAAGAAAGGAACATTAAGAACATATGCTATAACGTTTAAGACCCTCTATCAAGCCCACAACATGATTATGAATGGCAAAGTAATGTTTCAAAATGGCGAAGCATGTGGGCAACTCTATCTACAGATAAAATACATGTGAAGAAGAGAATTGTTCCAAGTCTCTAAGCCATCATGTGCTCCTTGTATCAACTCCATTATGTCATGCAATGCAGAAATCCCACTCACGAGCTTATATTGCTGGCAAAACCAATCAAAGTGTTCACTTGAAATATTTACATGCATCCCAAGCACATTTTCACCCAAGTGGAGGAAACAATAAAAGAATGCACTCGGCTCAGTTTCGGATCGATAAGGAAAACATCTACCATAGAGATACTCGGAAATCCCAACACTGTTCAATGAAAGAGCCCACAATGGAACTCCAACACTAAGGAAAGTTTCATGTTGAAATCATGAAATTATCTTCATCATCTCAGAACGCAGTTTCTTCAAAAGAGGGAAATTTGATCAAACCATGCTCATCTCGTCCTTGTTCTCAATCCATGGTAGCGTATTATCATGCACTCAGTACGAAGGATATGTGGGCTTAATAGATTTTGAAATCCCGTCAATGGAGATAAATGAGGGAAATGTCCACTAAGGAAGGAGAAGCACGCACAAACATGTCTGGAAGATGTCCTAGGATTTGGATTTTGTTGAGCATGAGAACCAAAATAGTAAATTTGCGTCAAGATTGGGATAATGATCTATCTCAGTCATGAGATAGCGCTTGCCAGAGCTGTAATGCATGAAGTCTTCATCCCCGATAGCCTTTGCTGGGAAACCGCAAAAAAGGATTGAAGTCCACCAAGCGAGACATCATAAGCGGTACCCCAAGGAAATGAGGCTATTTCTAAAATTGAAAAGTTTACCATTCACCTCCAATTACACCCGGCAGCGCTAACATAAGGAATATCAGAAGAGAAACTCTGTGAGTGAGATGTGTGTTCACTCAGAGCATTAAGTTGGATTAGTACCCGTGATGAATGGAAGAGGCAGTGCTCGAAGTGCATCCTAATGTGAATCTCCAATAATGGTGAAGCATCACCCGCCCAGCACAAATGTCAGCAGATGCAAATACAAATGGCTCGTCTTGGAGGTCAGTGGGCACATTGAGCATGAAATGCACAATATCAAGGAGAAGCAAGGAAAGAAATAATCCCTGACAACCTCCAAATCCCGCCCGCGTACAATCAGGAGTGCATTTCACGGAGGTTGAGGATGGTCAACTCCAAACAAAATCCTCCAAAACTCCAAAATTTCACCTGTGAATTGTGGAGCGCAGTTCAACGCACTCCAGGGAATGGTCAACAAGAAAATAATCCTCCACCAATGCAAAATTCTGCCCGCAAAAGGAGCGCACTTTCTTGGAAGTCAGGGAATTTCCAAAATAAAACAAAATCCTTAAACACTCCAGAATTCCGCCCGCAAAAGGAGCGCACTTTCTTGGAAGTCAAGGAATTTCCAAAATAAAACAAAATCCTTCACCAAGACAAAATCACGTTCGCAAAGAAAGAGGAGCGCAATTTTGTGCTTGTCAGGGAATTTGTAAACAAATAATCCTCGCTTCCCCAAATATGCGAAATCTTGTAAATTTCAAAATTCCGGAAAATGGAAAACGCGAAAAAATGAAAATTCTCGGAAAAGTTGAAAACTTATAAAATTTCCAAAAACTCGAAATCTCAGAGAAATTCGGAAAAACTCGAAAAATATTTCAAAATTCAAAATACTCAAAATTTGGAAAAGGATGAAAATTTTGAAATCTTAGAATCTTGAAAATTTCCCAAAAATTCCGGAATTTCGAAAAATGGAGAAATTCGAAAATCTTGAAAATTCGAAACTCCTGAAAATCCAAAACTCGAAAATTTAAGATGGAAAATCTTGAAAATTCATGAAATCTTGGAAAAGTTAAAATTTAAAATTTTGGAAAATTCTGGAAATTGACATGAAAAATCGAAAAATCGAAAAATTTGGAAATTTGGAAAAGGCTCAAGATTTCGAAAAAGCCGGGAAATTAGAAACAAAAGGAGTTTTTTGATTTAAATTTAAATATTAATTAAATATTAAATTCTTATTTAATATTTAATTAAAAAACCCTCAAAAATCAAAAAGCAATAAAGAGAAGTTATTAATTAAATATTGATT
>MU228011.1:992266-1031864 GCA_018584345.1 Thuja plicata
ATGAGTTCCCCATTGAAGGATGCAGAATTGAGATACCCAAATGTTGAAAAACAAGCCTACGCATTGGTGAAGGCAATAAAGAAATTCAGACATTACATTTTGAGAAGCAAAGTGTACGCAATAGTTCTCGATGCCGCAGTAAAAACCTTGTTAATGCAGAATGAGTTAGGAGAAAGAAGAGGAAAATGGATGGCCATCATTCAGGAATACGACATGGAAATACAACCGATGAAATTGGTCCGTGGGCAAGCTCTGACACAAACAATCACCGCGACTGGACCCAGATTAGTACAACAAGTGTATGTGTTAGAAGAAGTGTCTCCGGATGAATGGTATGATGACATTGTCTAACTACTTGTTGAATCATAAGTCCCCTTCACACCTAAATCCGGTGCAAAAGAGAGCATTGAGAATGAAAAGTCAACATTTTATGCTTCAGGGAGCTGTCCTATATAGAAAGAATCATGACGGAATCTATCTAAGATGTGTCAATAAGGAAGAGGCAGAACAAATTATTGAGCACTTTCACAGTAAACATGGAACAAATCATGGAAGCAGTTTGGCTATAGCCCATCAAATCTCAAGGGCGGGATATTACTGGCCTACATTATTCAAGGATGCACATGAACATGTGAAGACCTGTCACACATGTCAGGTAATTGCTGTGCGTGAAAGGAATCTTGCCATGCCATTACAACCTGTTATTGAAGTAAAACCTTTTGCTAAATGGGGGTTAGATTTTATTGGCCCTATTAATCCACCTTCTTTAGGACAACACAAGTATATCCTAACCGCTACGGATTATTGCACACGATGGTCAGAGGCCCAAGTTCTTAAACAATGCACGACTGAGGTGGTCATCAAGTTCCTTGAAGAAAACATCATCACTAGGTTTGGATGTCTACACGCCTTGGTGTGCGACAATGGTTTTGGGTTTACATCTTTGAAGTTTTCTAACTGGGCATTTGACTATGGGATAACATTAAAGTTTTCATCAAACTACTATCCACAAGGAAACGGATTGGCCGAATCAATGAATAAGAATTTGCTGAGCGCCATCAAAAAGTTACTAGACAAGAATCTGAAAGATTGGCACACACAATTAAGATTCGCCCTTTGGGCGGACAGAATCAGAATTAAGAGCTCTATAGGGACATCTCCCTATCAGTTGGTTTACGGACAAGATCCAGTCTTCCCAATTCAATTAAGGATTCCAACACTACAATTTATGCAAGAGTACATGGAAGGAGAAGATAGAGTGCAGACACGTCTGACTCAATTACTGCATTTAGAAGAGAGAAGAGATCAAGCATTGGAAAAATTTGCAAAACATCAAGGAGTAGTCAAAAGATGGTTCGACAGAATGGCTAAGGTGAAAGAGTTTCGGATTTCAGATTTGGTTCTCCGCTGGGATAAGGCCCACGAGAAAAGAGGTGATCACGATAAGTTCGACAATTTGTGGAAGGGCCCTTATCAAATTTCTGAAATACTTGGAGATAATGCATTTAAGCTAAAGACTTTGACAGGAGAGGAAGTCCCGTTGCCTGTCAATGGACAATTCCTCAAGCATTATTTCCAACCCTAGGTTTCCTTCCAGAAGCCTTGTACATAGCTAGTCTAGGTTTCCCTTGTGTTCTTCGTTTTGTTTTCCTCGTTTTTCTGCTCTCCTGTTCAGTCTGCTTTTTTTTTTGGTAGTTTGGGGGGGGGAGTTTGGTTTGTTTCCCCTGTCGTTTCTTTCCTGTTGGTTTTCTTCCCTCTGTGGGATTTTGGGTTTCCTGTAGTTTAGGTTGCAGCACAAGGGGTCCAAAACAAGGTGCAATGGTTCTCCATAAGAAGTCTACTTGCAACAAAATAATTTGCTGCATTATCTGTGACTTTCTGTACCACATTCTCCTCACTCATCTTGGCCAACAATTCCTCCAAGGCCTCACAAAGAAACTCAACATTTTTTGTTTTTCTTGAAGCATCAATTGACTTTAAGGACACTGGGCCACTTGAGAAATAGAAAAATCAGCAATTCAGTAAAAAAAAAATTAAAAATTTTAATCACTAAATTAATGGACTTATGAAGTACAATTACCTGAGCAAGAAACAAGAAAATTCAGCAATGTTCTACTTCTTATATTAGTCCAACCATCAGTCATGATGGTGCAACCTTTCTTCTTCCATACACCACACTACTCATCAATTAGGCTTTGACATCAGCCACCTTTTGACTCAAAATAACATCTTTTATCTCCTCATCATTAGGAGTTTTGAACCCCACACCACAAATAGTAATAACGTCTATCATATTTTGCCAATAAGGAGACTGAAAACAAATTAAATAAACAATTGAAGTATTAGCTTTAAAAACTAAAATCTTCAGTGACACATACTCTTGAAAGCAAAAAAATCACTAGACATAGAAATCAATTTTTTTATTTTAAAACAAAAACAATGATGATTACCTGGCTGCATGGAATAAAATGGTGAGTTAGAACTAGAATTCTCCAATTGTTCTTTTTGTAGTGTCATGCTTCTCGTTATTCTAATCCATGCTCTCAAGAGATGCTTGGGAACTTGGAGTCGTGGGTGGAGCAAAAAATGAATTTGATTGGGATGATTTATTTTTATGAATCTAAGACCCAATATTCACAATCACGCTACCATTGCATCTACTCTTAGATCCAGGAAATAGAGAAATTGAAGAATCCTCTCTACCAGTGTTTGCTATTTCTTCCTTTTCCTTCCTTTTTAATCTTTTTATCTCTTCAAAAACCTCTCTAGTTGACATTGTACTTCACATACAACATCAAATGGTGCTAATTTGCATGGTTTAACATCATGTTATTGTATTTGTGCAATGTGACACTCAACCGATTAATACATCCCCACTGTATTTCATTTTGCAGTGAAAACGTATTATTTCACCTTTTCTTGATCCGGGAATGACATGTTTACAACAAGGATCCTTTCTAGCTAGGCCTGAGGTAGACATTATGCTTGAAATTATGGATCAATTTGTAAATGAATGGTAAGCTGCAATTGTTTATAAATGAAAAAAATTTGCATTTACTCATTCTAATTGAATTGAAAAAAAGAAAATACTATGAACAATTAGGGTTTGCAGCTAAAGAGTTAAGGAAAAAACTAAAAACAGCTAGGGTTTGATTATTTGATAGCTAGGGATTTTTTTTTTCATTCACCTAAAATGAAATAAAATAAAACAAATGTACAATAAAATGGAAATTTGAAATCCAAACAAATAAAATAAAAAAAATCAAACTTACCTTTCCAAATTTGCTCCAAAAATGAAGAAATGTAGCTCCAAGTCAGTGGTGTCCTCCTCCAAATCCTTCTTTATCTCAAATGATCGGCAATCACTATCTTGTCTTCAATCACTCTGCTGGTTTTCTCTTCAATGGCATACAATCTTCGTTCAAAGCGTTGTTTTTCTCTCCTTGTGCTTGAAAACAATAAGAATGACTTTTTAGTGTTGAGAGGAGAATTATAAGTGCATTTATTTTGACTCAAGTTTTTTTTTTTTTTTGTTTTGCTCATCTTTATGTCTGCTCACATGACAGAGTCTTAGGCTTGTGACTTGCCAAGTTTGGTGAGTCTGCCGAGACTCGGCCAGACTCAGAGAGTTTAAGAACTAAGTCTCTGAGTTTCAACCAGACTGATCCGTCTCTGGACTCGCCAATTCTAGGTGAGTCCTAGTACTATAGTTCAAAAATTTAGGGGAGAGTAGATACTGGTTGTGTCATGTATACAAAGCTGTTTTTCATGGGAGATATAGTAGGGTTTATCACCATTTTTAGGTATGATGGACATAGGGTTAGGATTTGTGAGAAATAACTTTTTTAGGTAGCTTGGAAATGGCTAGTATTTATGCAGAGAGTGAGGAAAAATCTAAAGTTGTACCTCTACAATCTATTCCAAAGTATTCTAATATGTCATTTGCTGCTAGTAAGCATATGAGTGGACACTAGAGATGGTTCTAATAGAGTGCAGATGAAGGCCACTAGTGATGGTTGAAACGACGAAATCCTATGACAAGGCCGTTGAATTTGCTAGCACATCATGATGTTGATACTGTCTTGAGAATGTGTCATAAGAAATGTTGAAAAAACCAACACAATTGGATTTGAGTATGCTCTGTCATTACTTCATTATGGAATGTTCAAGGTATGCTTCTGCTGTCCTGGCTGAATGAATGAAACATCAGCAATTTGAACATTCCTCCTCTTCGGCACCTCAAAAAATCTGAAAAAATTTCCTTGATATTACATGATCTGTATTATTGTTACTCATTGCTTATCGATTGTACAAATTAAATTGTTTACGTTTTGTTAATCTGTTTCCATCCAACTATGTATTATATGATTGTTGGCTTGTGGGTAGCTGTTAGGAGCCAGTTGTTAGTTGTTGTCCATCATTTTGCTCTGTATGGCAACTGTCGGGTACTTCATATAGGCTTTTCGTAATAGGGAAGGCAGTCTGATCCAAGGCTGACCATCCCTGGTCTACTTCTTTTAAAAGAACTTCATATGAATAAAGCTATGCATCTGTTACTCAATCTGGTATGGATTGTATTTTATGTTCATTTATTTAAGTATTACTCTTATTGGATAAAGTAGTAAAAAAGACAAAAGTTAAAAAGTAACAAAGTTAACACTGTTGTTGACTATCATGTCTGCCACCTTATTTTTCTCTTGGAAGTAATAAGAATAGGAGATATAGACGAAATGTTGACACAAACTAATTGCCTCTGCAAGAAGAGAGTTGAGTTTCCAATTTGAGCAGCACTCTTTCTTTAAAACATTAATCACATTGATCAAATTCCCTTGCACAACAATATTTTTACATCAGTCCAATATAGCTAATGAGAGACCTGCTATAACAACTTCCTGTTCTGCTTTGTTGTTAGTTTTGTGGCCTAACACGAGGAATCCACCTTTGATGAAATTGTCAGATGAGTCATGTAAGGCATAAGCTGCCCTGGCTGGACTCAGGTTTCCTTTAGACGCTCCATCGGAGGAGCTTTTCTATCTACCACTATTCACCTTCACAATTATTTTAATTTAATGCTCAAATAAATGCTAGGTTGTTCTAGACAGGATATAACAGCTTTATAATAAAAAGTACAGATTTTTCAGTTTTATGTCATGATAAGGGCTTGGTTTCTTCTGCTCTTTGGTCTACTTTTTCTTGTCTTTGCTTCACTATGGGCCTTCTTTGGGTGATAACATAACATGCTATTTTTTTTTACTAGTTTTGCCTCGGATTTCTGTTTCACTCACTTTTTCCTCTCAAATCTTTGTTGGATTTGGTATCAATCTTATATTTTGGATTGTTGACTATTATTATGAACCTTGCCATTTGCCATGTGGTTCCAGGTTTGTTATCAATATCTGCAATATGTCTGAAGAAGTATTTTTTTTCTAGAAACAGATCTCTACTATTAGATATGTCCTTGTGGTTATCTTAAGCCATCTGTTTGAAATAAACCATGCGGCAGCTTATGTGTCTGAGAAAGTAAACAGAGACGAGTACCAATTATGTTCTTTCGTAACACTCTCGGGCTCTCATTGTATCCTCCATTTTTAGAGGAATTTCATCAAAGGAATCCACCTTTGATGAAATTGTCAGACGAGTTATGTAAGGCATAAGCTGCCCTGGCTGGACTCAGGTTTCCTTTAGACGCTCCATCGGAGGAGCTTTTCTATCTACCACTATTCACCTTCACAATTATTTTAATTTAATGCTCAAATAAATGCTAGGTTGTTCTAGACAGAATATAACAGCTTTATAATAAAAAACACAGATTTTTCAGTTTTATGTCATGATAAGGGCTTGGTTTCTTCTGCTCTTTGGTCTACTTTTTCTTGTCTTTGCTTCACTATGGGCCTTCTTTGGGTGATAACATAACATGCTATTTTTTTTATTAGTTTTGCCTCGGATTTCTGTTTCACTCACTTTTTCCTCTCAAATCTTTGTTGGATTTGGTATCAATCTTATATTTTGGATTGTTGACTTTTATTATGAACCTTGCCATTTGCCATGTGGTTCCAGGCTTGTTATCAATATCTGCAATATGTCTGAAGAAGTATTTTTTTTCTAGAAACAGATCTCTACTATTAAATCTGTCCTTGTGGTTATCTTAAGCCATCTGTTTGAAATAAACCATGCGGCAGCTCATGTGTCTGAGAAAGTAAACAGAGACGAGTACCAATTATGTTCTTTCTTAACACTCTCCAGCTCTCATTGTATCCTCCATTTTTAGATGAATTAATAACATAATACAATTCGTATAATGATCTGTTTTATTGTACACAATGTTTTGATATGATGTGGATTACAAAGGCAGGAACAACTTGATGGTCATGTTGGTGATAGACACAATATGGAGCTGTTAATCTCTACCTATTAGTGTTACCAAAAGTCATTATTTTTTAGTGATATATATTTAATGATTGTGGGTGGTAATGTCCTTACTGGATGCAATAACAGGAGCTGAAGATTCTTTAACAAGACAAGAAACTGTAGTTAGTCATGTTTAAAGAAGAAGTGCATTTATATTAGTGGTTAGCATGGTTTACATGACTTTTGGAAATTATTCTATGTAGGCATCTAACCTACAGGTTGGTATTTTGGTTGCTGATTACCCTTTTAGGAGACTTGGTTGGGCTGGATTTCATACTCCAAACCTGCTTTATATTTTATGCAGGTGAAGCTGCAGACACAAAATACAGAAGTCCATTCTTATAAGTACCGGAATGCCTTACACTGCACATCACACATTCTGAGGACGGAAGGAGTATGTTCACTAATACTAATTTGAATGGATAGATGAATATGTCTAAAGTTGGGACTGTATAGTTCAAATCATATTTGTAGTTCCTGTCCTGAAATATGTTGAAATGCATACTTGAGATTTTATATCAGTTTTCGGTAATCTAATTTTTCAGATATGATTATAATAATAATGGTGTTTCTTAATGTTTGTGGCTTCTGAGGACATGATGTTTCTTCACTTGTGGTCATGAATTTATTCTGTAAAGATGATTTGTCTTTTTCTAAGATTGATTTTGTGCACAGATTCCTTAAGTGGATTTATTTTAGTACAGACCTACATGACAGTATGTGTGAACATAGAGGGTTGGTTAGAAAATTGATGCTCTTACGAAATGAGCAAACAATTACAGCTCAATTGGAGTTTGCAACTAATAAAAAAACCACGGATGATACATTTTGCTGTCAGCATCTATACTAATAGAAGAGACTATGTTTAAGACTTCTTTGATTTGCTTTCAGTTTTTTGTCTCTTTCATTTGAAGATTTTTCAAATAAATCTGTCGTGGTTTCCTTTGTTCATTTTTCTGAGTTTGAGTTCATGTGATATACATTGAGGCTCCTAAAGTTTCCATTGTTGGAATTGAAACATGCTTTCAAGATTGAATGCACCAAATACGAGAGTGAATTTTACTGGTACTGTAAAATAGAAAACACCGAAGATCAATAATACCAGTAAACCTATTCAGGAAAATCAAAACTAACAGATTCTTAAACGCAGTAGAGAGAAAATAATGACACTTAATATAACAGAGAATTTACTTCGGGCAACTTGGGGAAAACCTGCAAAGTAGTGCTTAATGTATTAACTCAACCATTCACAATACAATAAGAGATAGAAGCTGCTAAACTAACCAATTGGGTTTGATACCCTAGACCTTATTAATTATGACAAGGTGCACGATTTGTAAGGGTTGTAAAACATGCAAATTATACAACACATATCCATCAAAGCACTTTTGGAAGAATTTCTTTATTCTTTTTGTCTGGTCCAGCCCTTTAAAGAATGTTGGATGTTCTTTCCTACATTGTTAAGGGAATTTGATAAAATGATTAAGTAATCTTTGGAATCGAGATTTACTACACACTTCCATTATTAGCCGATAGGCTTTTCTTAGCGAGGTCTCTCGCGTACGGAGTCTGCAAAACCTGTCTCACACTATATACCACCAAAAATCCGGTATTCAACTGCAAAAATGGTTTTTTTAATGTTAGGTGGTTGCATAGTGGATTGCGTGAGTGTTTAGCTCTGCATTGACACATTCACAAAAAGATATTCAAATTCAAACCACTATTTTCTATGATCCTCCCAAAATGCTTTGAGTAGAAACATGGATGATTAATAGGGGACAATAGTTACGATTTTTAATGTTCCCAAAACTATACGCCGCTCTTCTCAATATCAATATTTATCCGATAGGCTATATAGCATTGGGTTTTCACTAAAACCTGTTTCACGCCCTCGACCTGTTTTAAGCTCCCGGTAGACTGCCTTGGTTATCAGATCTCAGCTCGATAAACTGGGCCGTCTGGATTTGTTCCACGCAAATCCGAAGATTTTGGAGATGGCAGCGCATTTTCTGAAATGCATGTCGCACAATACCCATCCTGTGACCACATTTCTTTGAGGCATTTTATCAAACTGCTCGTTTTCTTTGCTTCTGCTTTCACATTTTGCATACATGTCTACCAGGGAAGTGCCAACTGTAGCATCTGTCAAAATTCCTTTATCATATATGCTTTCATGGATATCCCATACCCTGTTCCAAAATTCCCATCTTGGCACAAGCAGGGAGGACGCTAGCAAAGGTTGTGGAATTTTGCTTTATGCCCGCCAATTGCATTTGCTTGAATGTCTCTAAAGCCTTTTCAACAAATCCATTTTTGTATAAAGCCTACAATCATTGCAGTGCATGAGAACAAAGTTTCTTTGCCGCATTCTGTCTATGCTTTCCCACTTTGCATACATGTCTACCGGAGCACTGGCAACTACACCATCTGCCAAAATTCCTCTATTCTCTATGCTTTGTTGAATGGCTACACTCTGTTCCAATGCTTTGTTGAATGGCTACACAGTTCCAAAGCTCCTGTTTTGGAGCAAACTGGGAGTATGTTGATGTAAATATTTACTTTATTACTTGCAGATTTGTAGGAAAAACCTTTCAATGCAAGAAATAGATTAAATTTACTGTGATATGTACTTCTAATGTATGCCCTGCTGTGAAAATAACTTGGCAATTGCCTATTACCTTTTTTGTTAAAAAAAAAACTATCCCCTGCTGTTTTCCTCCGAATAACAGCTCAGGCACCAATCAACGCCGCTCTTGCTCCATAGTCGCTGAGCGTACCAATCCCCTGCAAAATAAGCTCACTCCATTACAGTTTCCACCGGAGATTGGATCTACCAAGCGAGCTGGAAATCCTCTCCTCTACATCACCGGATTGATCTAGCTACTACTCTAGATTCAACCAAATGTCATGAGGAGCCAAGCAATGATGGATGGGTTGACCAATGAACTCTCATGCTTCCTCATCCTCACAACTGTTTCCACAACAAGGAGACATGTTCCAATGCTTTTTGGGACATGTCTCCAAAGACTCCATTAATGACCTACATCCAAGGAACATCTTGATACCCTCTATTTTTCACTCAGAAAATAGTGTGGAGGATCTATCAAATCCTAAAAGGTCCCATGGAAAAGGAAAATTCTTTGCTACTTCAAATCATGGTAGATTTATTATTAAGCTGATAGGCTTCCCCGCTGGCATACGGCCTCCCGGAAACTTCTCACGCTGTCTCACGCCCGAGACTGGTTTGCGGAGCGGTTTTCGTGGTTTGCCGGCCTGTTTTTTCACGCCCAAAAACGGATTGCAGGTTTTCTGATGCCAATACCCGAAACGGACAAAGTGGTAAACATTTTTGGGCATTTCTTGTCAGCTTCCCAGACTCCCCTCTGGAAGCCGCTATCCAGCCGAATATTTGCACCCGCCGTGCGTTCAATTGTCCAATCACTACTGTATACGGTACACATACAACTTTGTCAGAGGAACGGCAATGTTAGCCCATTTTTTATTTTTTATTTTATATTTACATTTAACAAATTATTGATATAGTAAATATAAAGTATTTTATATATTTGTTAAATTATGTATTTTAAATTTAGAATACAAGTAATATATTATAATTTAATATATATTATAATTAAAATAGTTTAAGTATATATTGATCTTAAATATTATAATTTTATATTATAAAATAAATATTTAACTTAGTATATTTATAATTTATTAGTTATTATCAATCTATATTTGATATTAAAATTATATAAAATAATTTAATTATAGATATAACTTTTTTTCTAGATTATAAGTTTAAATTAACTAATTTAATCAAATATATTATAATATGGCAAAGTTGGATCTTAAATATGTATAAAAACTAAAGTTTAGAAATCACAATTTAGTTTCTTATGTGACCGTAGAGCCTTAGCATCTCCACTAATTAATTTAATTATGGATAAAACCCTATATTCATTAACTAATTTAATAAAATTTAATATTATAGATATCTATTATTATATTTTAATTATTAAATTATTATAAACAAAAGAATTTATTCAATCTTATTAACTTAAAAAACTTGTATTCAACAATACAAAAGAAACTTTCTCAATTTTATAATCAATTATTAGAAAATATACTATAGTTAAATTTCAAATTTATCAATTTTATTTTTTATAATTAAATTTTATTCAATTGGCTTACTAATAAAAAAATTACCACTACCAAAAATATCTTGTCCCCACCTACAAAGACTAGTATCATGTAACTACTCAAATAAGTAAGATGTTTTCCATGTCAAGTCAAATGAGATATTGTTATTTGGACTCAACTATGTAGTTTTTGAATCAGATTCAATTGTGTAATTTTGTGTCAAATTCATTGATCCATGTTTCATGAGCAAGGTTCATGATAATCAAAACCAATAATTTTGATGAATTGATTTCCCTTGAACTAACTTCCCTTATTTACAATTAATCAAATAAATTTGACAAAGTAACTTCCGCCTAATTATTTGCAACTACCACTTCCCTAGATTGTGTGTGTATACACACACACATCACTCAATTATCTACACCTATCACTTGCTTACAAATAGAATGACTAATTTTATGATAATTCAAAATTAGGTTGATTTTCAAAACATTTAATCTGAAATATATATTTATTAATGCATAATAGATATATATTTATTAATGCATAATAGATATATCAAAGAGACTCCTAATATATTGTTACCCATAATTTATTCATGTCTAATAATTTATGACTTTCAATTAATATCTTGTCTAAAATACTAATTCTTTTGAATATTCAAGTGCTAAAATATAATATATGTTAAATGACTCATTTCTTATAAATAAATTCAATATAATTTTTAATAAATATATAAATAAAGATTTTGAAATAACCATAACCTTTAAAAAAGAAAAAATCAAATATAACACAAAAAGTACAATAAAACAATTAAATAGTTAATGAATATAATGTTATATCTATAATTAAATTAGTTAATGATATAAGGTTATATCTATAACTAAATTAATTTATATAATTTCAATATCAAATGTAGATTAGTAATAATTTATAAGTATAATTAAATTAAATAATAATTTTATAATATAAAATTATATATTTAAGATCAATCAAACTTTATCATATTATATTTGATTAAATTATTAATTTAAATTTATAATTTAGAAAGTAAGGTTATATTATGATTAAATATAATCACATTTTTAAATATCACTTTTTTTCGTAAAACTTCAAAATCTTTGAATAAACACTACTTAACTGGAGGTTTCAAATATAGATGTCATATTGTTTATATATTTATAAGGTATAACACATAATTCATATAGTGTATAACTTAATAGAAATATATTATGTACTTCATTACCTAGAGTTTCCTTAAATGCTTTGGGTTATTTCTACAATATTATAAAGTTAAACTAATTAAATATACAATAAAATGAAAGCAAGTGTAGTCTCAGAGATACATATATAACCCTTAAGATAACCTAAGAAATTTCGAAAACACCCAGGTCAATGAGATGTTTCTACATGAAATCACATTTGCTAGACTTGCTAAAAATAAAATAAGTTAAAACTACACTTGATGCTACAAATTTGATAATATATAACTCACTATACACGGTGTAAAATCTAAACATATAATTTATAAATGAAATTTAAATGTCTTAAAAGAATTTTAAATTATCAATATCATATAATATTAATAATTACTAAAAAAATATTAATTTAATTTGTAGATAGTTAGATTATTAATTTATTAAAGTACAAGTCTCAAAATAAATTACTTAACATGACTTACTCTAAGGAAATATTTTGTTATCACCACAAACAATCAGTAAAATTCCGCCAGTTTCCAAAAATACCATCTTCACTAGAAAATTGAAAATAAACAGAATAAACAAATTAAATATATTCAATATTATAGTTGTTTGAAAGCTAACTTCAAGTATTAAAAACTTGTCTAATATGCTGTTACAAGCACACTTTGCTAAATTTGGTGCAGGTAAGATCTAAAAACTCTAATTTACTCAAACCCAACATTAGCAAAATAGCTAAATTGCTCTTTAAGCTTCTAGACCAAATGAGTAATCTTGTTGTAAGACATCAAATATAAGTTGGATCAAGACATGATCTCTTTGTCGTAATTGATTCCCTATTTTAGGAGCCCCTGCTTAGTACTTAAATCATCATTTTCATCCTCATCTGATATAATTGATTAGGTATGTAGTATATGCAATGTGGTATTCTTGATCATACAATATGTATGGTTGCAAGTTTTGTCGAAAACATGTATCTTTATCTATTTTCTATATTTATTTTCCAAGTATCACATTTTCTTATGTATTTACATTTTAAATGATGCAGTAAATTGATTAATGTGATTGTTGTAAAGCCATAGTTGATATAGGTAAAACTGAAGAACAAGGCCTCACCTTTACAACATTCTCTAGATTCAAATCCCTACAAGGCCTCCGTATAGAGCTCCCCTTCTCTTTGAATTGCTATTGCAGAATGAAAAAGAATCCATACAACATTATTAGAAAGGAAGAAGCTCGCCTACAATTAATCTTATAATAAATTCGGGTATGTTAAGTTACTTGCACACCCACGTTTTTAGTATCGCTGTTCAAATTTTTTCCTTTCACTCATTTCAACCAAGTTTTTGTTGCTTACTAATTACACCTTGATTTCTTCTATAGGTTCACAACTACCTGATCAAGAAGAAGAAACAAAGAATATTTATAGTTACGACAACAACATTTATTAAATGTGTTCCAATGCATTTCAATGCTACGCTTTTATGGTGGGACCTACAAAAAACTACATTACAAAAATACTATAACTTTATTTCATCCAAAGTGGATGCTTCTGTGTACAAGGCTTCCTTCTACAATGACTTGTTTGTAGAACGACACTTAATTACACTCCCTTTCAATATGTAAACCTTCAATTACACTTTCATATTAAAGACCTATCGGCTTATCCCTTGCACCTTTCGGTGCAAGTGGTAGTTATAATATTGTGAGCAAAAAAAGCCTAGTTGTCACCTTTTGTTGGTGTTAGAGATGGGCACTATATTGGGTTTGATCTAATTTGACTCACCAAAGCAACCGACATTTGGACTGAAGATGGGCTGGGTTGAGTTTAACCTGGGAAAAGGAGTGTTCATTGGAGTGGATAAGTCATAATGTAACTAGACTCTACTAGTATTCACTACCTTAAGTATGAATATTCACTACTTATTGTTGTAAATGTCAGGTTGGACTGCTGACTACTTTGTTCTCTTTACCATGAGTTGCTTCATATCAAAAGTACATTGATGCTTTCCATACCTTTTGACTTTATTTTGTAGCTACATAAAGAGGTCCTCTAAAATCATTGTGGTTTGTCTACAACCTGAAAACCTTATGCACAAGTTAATTTCACTGAATCCTCAAGGCATGCATTACCACTACCAACTTGACTATTTTACAATGACACAAGTGCTTCAATATCATTAGTGCAAGAGTTGATGCAAACTATGTTGTCTTCAACAAGCTAGCCTAGAGATTGCGGTAAGCAATTGCATTCATCTTTTGAATGCTTTAGTCACACCTGACAACTCCATTCAAATTTTATCTCTTTTTATGGTGATTAGAGATTGTTTGGTTCCTATGGAGAATTTTTTGTTGTCAACCCACAAATTTAATGAAAATTTCTTTTTATGATAAAATCCATAATGGAATTTATTTTATGGGATATAGAAAATGGCTTCCTTTGAAGCGAAGACACAATTATTGTCCTTGAATTCACATTTGTTTAACTGTAGTTAAAGTTGATATTCATGTGGCAGGGGAATAATATTCAACGCTCCTTATGTTACTCTTTTGACTTGGAGAGGATTAATAACAAATGCTAATGAAGAACTCAGATTGAGTTGTTAGAACTTAGCACGTTAGTCTGTGGCATATTTCAGGAATTGGTATAGTCAATGTGTAATGACCCTTTCTTGGATCACCTTGTACTTTGCTCTAAATTCATAGATCCAAATGGAATAAAGAGCATAATATGTTTAGAGATATAATCCTTAAGAATAAGATAAGTCTGTTTAGGAACCCTATAACCAAGTTATATAATAATGCAGGTATAATTCATGAAATACATCCATTTCTAGGGTGAAGAAATATATATATTTACATAATAAATCTAAATTATTATGTGGGGATTCAACCATAATGAGGGTTGAGATGGGAGACATGATAAGGTGCCCCAAATATCCCCTACCCTAGGCCCAAGGGTGGAAACTCTGTCCCCCTTGGCCTCATGTGGTCCTCAACCATTCTCATGAGGTAATGCACCTAGTGAGGCTTGTACCGCCATTCCCCTTTATCATGCCACCCTCCTCTCCTCTTATGATTGAGGATCTACTCTAGTTTATTTCAACAATTGATCAATATGGGGTTTGTAGGGGAACTACAACAGGGTGCCCTCAAAATGACCCTCAACCCTAGGCCCAACAGTGGAAACTGTCCCTTTTGGCCTCATGTGGTCCTTAACCATTCTCATGAGGTGGTGTACCTAGTGAGGAATCCCCTGCTATTCCTCCTCCTTGCACTCCCTTGCTTTCCTCAACATGATCGATTATTGCAAACAAAAGTTCACAATCAACAATTTGAGAAAATAATGTACATATCATTAGCAAGTGCATAATGAGTTTAAGATAAATATTACGACTGTCCTGTAAACAATCATAAATTCATCCTGGTAAGAACTTCGGGAGGGCACTGTTAAACTGCCTAGCTCAACTAAGCCTGAGAGCACGTTACATTCACATTATAGCAACTTGCCCTTATCCCACAAGTGGTAGAAACGTTCAACTATGATCAATTCCATCCCTTGGGGCATCCCACAAGCAGCAAGAATGTCCAACTATTCTCATGAGGTGGTGTACCTAGTGAGGAATCCCTTGCTATTCCTCCTCCTTGCACTCCCTTGCTTTCCTCAACATGATCGATTATTGCAAACAAAAGTTCACAATCAACAATTTGAGAAAATAATGTACATATACATTAGCAAGTGCATAATGAGTTTAAGATAAGTATTACAACTATCCTGTAAACAATCATAAATTCATCTTGGTAGGAGCTTCAGGAGGGCGCCAGTAAACTGCCTAGCTCAACTAAGCCCGAGAGCACGTTACATTTACATTATAGCAACTTGCCCTTATCCCACAAGTGGTAGAAACGTTCAACTATGATCAATTCCATCCCTTGGGGCATCCCACAAGCGGCAAGAATGTCCAACTATGACCAATTCCATCCCTTAGGGTGGCAGACTTAGTTTTGGGGAGCTGGTAAACTACATTTCTCTATCTTACTTCCTCCAACTCATATCATGTATGTCAGCACAATAAATGCATAATCATATCATCCAAATTGCCATATACATCAAGCATAATAAATGCATAACATATAACCCAAATTGTATACTATCACATGCATCAAGCATAATTATACCATTTCATGTATACCAGTCTTAAATCAGAATTTCTGCAACGGGCTGTTGTATATCTGAATCTGATTCCCTAATATCAGGATACTCTCTTAGATCGATTTCCTTATATCAGATTTGTCCTTGATCGATCTTTTGATATATCAGCGAATGATGATTGAATGATTGTTGATTTGATGATTGATGAGTGATTATTGAATAATACTGATTTCATTGCTGAATTGTTTGTCTTCTTGATCCCAAGACGAAGTGTTGATTGACGTGGATTTGATAATTGTTTGTTTGATCTTGCTGATTGATTGTTTGCTTAATTTCTTGAGGGATTAATGATTGATGGATGAATGAAGGATTTGTTTTGATGGACTCATGAGTGAAGATTCATAAGTGACCCTTGAATGATTGGAATGATCTCTTTTATACTTCATTGGTGAAAGGGTCACCACCTTTCATCAGGCTTGAGTCACCACCGTCCGATGCTTCCCTTTGAGAGTAATAAATTATTTCCCAAATTGATGTCTCTTGGATGTCTTCCTCAAATGAACCCTTCTCCCCTTATATCCCTCAATGTGAGGGAGAGGCACACCTCTTCATCATGTCTGCCCCTTTGCAATGGTTACAACCTTTCACAATTACCACCCTTCAAAAGAGTCACAACCCTTCATCATTTCTACCCTTTGTGAGAGTCACAACCTTTCATTATGAAAACTCTTACCAAGAGTCACTTCCTTATTTCCTTCTTTCTTCTTCCATTAATCCTTCTTTCTTCTTCCATTAATCCTTCTTTAATTCCTATGGTCCCCTCTTTCTTCCTTCCTCTCTATCTCCTCTCAAATGAATTCTACTCCCTTTTATATCTTATGTTGAGGTAGTCACAACTCTTCATTGCACGCCTCTTAACATTTTGTTAAACTTAATTAACTTGTTATTATATTATAATATATTATCATTTATTTATTTATTTATTCATTTTTATATTTTAATTTTATTAATATCTGTTATAATCCTATTTTGGAAAGGGGACATTATATTTCACCCTTCCCAAAATCGCTTGTCCTCAAGCAATGCCAATTTTATCCAAATCTTTCAATGTGAGCAGCTTCCGTTGCACAATTTTGTTGCTAACTCAACTTGCAAATTTAAACAAAGATATGCTTTTGTCTTTACTCCTAGTTGGGGTGTCCCGAAATTCCTAACAATGTGAACAAGAGTCTATATTAAGATGAGGATTAGAAGCATGACACAAAAAATTCATATCTTACCATTGTTATTTAGTCATTGTCATATATTTGGACCGAGTTAATAGATCCTTCCTCATTGACTAGAATGAATCCATTGATTTATCTTTACCCTATATGCTGGCAGGTGCAATGCTCTGATACCACTTGTAATGTCCCTTTCTTAGATCACCTTCTACTTTACCCTAAATTTAGTAACCCTGCAAACAAGTTAGATAATAATGTAGATATAATTCATGAGATTCATCCATTTCTAGGGTAAGGAAATATATATCTACATAACAAATCTAAATGATTTTGTAGGGGTTCAACAATAACGGGGGTTGAGATGGGAGACATGATAAGTTGCCCCAAATATCTCTTACCCTAGGCCCAAGGGCAGAAACTTTCTCCCCCTTGGCCTCGTGTGGTCGTTAACCATTCTCATGAGGTGGTGTACCTAGTGAGGCCTATACGCCATTTCGTTTGTCATGCCATCCTCGTCTCCTCTTATGATTGAGGATCCCCTCTAGTTTATTTCAACAATTTCAGTATTGGGTTTGTAGGGGAGACTGCGATAGGGTGCCCTCAAAATGACCCTCAACCCTAGGCTCAAAATCAGAAACTCTATCCCCTTTGGCCTCATGTGGCCTTTAACCATTCTCATGAGGTGGTGTACCCATTCCCCCTCCTTGGACGCCCTTCCTTTCCTCAACATGATCGATTATTGCAAAATAAAATCACAATCAACAGTTTGAGAAAATAATGTACATATACATTAGCCAGTGCATAAAGAGTTTAAGATGAGTATTACGATTATCATGTAACCCATCATAAATTCATCTTGGTAGGAACTTCGAGAGGGCGCCAGTAAACTACCCAACTCAACTAAGCCCGAGAGCATCTAACATTCACATCATGTGAACTTGCCCTTATCCCACAAGCAGCAGGGATATCCAACTGACTAGTTCCATCCCTTTGGGCTTCCCGCAAGTGGCAGTAATGTCCAATTATGACCATTTCCAGCCCTTGGGGTAATCAAATCTTTTCTCGGCCCAAAAGAGGCAGGAATCTTCAACCATGGCCAATTCCATCCCTTGGGGCAGCCTACTTAGTTTGGGGAAGCTGGTAAACTGCATCTCCCTATCTTACTTCCTCTAACTCATATCATATATGTCAGCATAATAAATACATAATCATATCATCCAAATTACCATATACATCAAGCATAATAAATGCATAATCATATCATCCAAATTACCATATACATCAAGCAAGATAAATGCATAATTATATCAACCGAATTGTGTTCTATCACATGATTATACCCTTTCATGCATACCAGTCTTAAATTTGAATTTCTGCCATGGGCTGTTGTATATCTGACTATGATAATCCCTTCTATCAGAATATCACTTAGATCGATTTCCTTATATCAGATTTGTCCTTGATCGATCTGTTGATTCATTAGGGAATGATGATTGTTGATTTGGTGATTGATGAGTGATTATTGAATGATGCTGATTTGATTGCTGAATTGTTTGTTTTCTTGATCCCAAGTTGAAGTGCTGATTGATGTGGATTTGATAATTGTTTGTTTGAGCTTTCTGATTGATTGTTTGCTTGGTTTTTCGCGGGATTTATGATTGATGGATGAATGAAGGATTTGTTTTGATGGATTCATGAGTGAAGATTCATAAGTGACCCTCGAATGATCGGAATGATCTCTTTTATACTTCATTGGTGAGAGGGTCACCACCTTTCATAAGGCTTGAGTCACCACCCTCCATCACTGCCCTTTGAGAGTAATAAATTATCTCCCAAGTTGATCTCTTTTGAATGTCTTCCTGAAATGAACCCTTCTCCCCTTTATATCTTCCAATGTGAGGGAGAGTCACATCTCTTCATCATGTCCGCCCCTTTGCAATAGTCACAACCTTTCACAATTACCACCCTTGGAAAGGGTCACAACCCTTCATTTCTACGCTTTTTGGGAATCGCAACCTTTCATGATTAAAACCCTTTGAAAGAGTCACTTCCTTATTTTCTTCTTTCTTCTTCCATTAATCCTTGTTTAATTCCTATGCTCCTCTCTTTCTTCCTTCCTCGATATCTCTTCTTAAGTGAACTCTACTCCCTTATATATCTAATGTTGAGGGAGTCACAAATCTTCATTGGATGCCTCTTAACCTTTTGTTAAACTTAATTAACTTGTAATTATATTTTATTATTTATTTATTTATTTTTATATTTTTATTTTTTATTATTTATAATTAAATCCTATTTCAAAAAGGGAATATTACACAATGTGTTTAAATCATTGTTACACTAGGTCTGGGGAACAGGGGGATTGCAAGACGGGGGAACAGAGGGCCTCAATTTGGGGATGACGATGAGGGGGCGATGTTGTATATACTATATACTATACATATAGTACTTAAAATGCTAGTTATGAAAAGACGTATAACAATTTAAGAAGTAAAATAGCAAAATTGCAAATGCCAAATACTAAATACTTGAACAATGAACAATGAACAATTGAACAATTGAACATTGAATATCGAATTACTAATTAGAAATTAGAATACTAAATAAAATTGTCGAATTGGCAAATGGAAGATTTCTATTATCTCAAAAATATCATAAAAGATGATTACAATGAGTAGCATGATATCAAAACAAGTACAAAATATCAAAATGTATTGAAGGGAGGCCTCTAATCATCCCTCAAGGCAAACTCCTCATCACTGGAACTTAGTAAAGTGGATATAAAAACATTAACTTGATTTGATGTGATTTCCCCATCAATTTCTTGTTTTGTTTTTAAATTTGAAAGCGGGTGTTTGGGGGCGGCAACCCACAATGGGGTCAAGGGGCAGTGCCCCGCCACCAAGCACATTCTCCCTCTTGCGTGGCCTTTGGATTCTTCGTTTTTCTCCCAAAATTGACGTGTTTGAACAAAATTTAAAAACGTGTATTTTTTTTTTTAAATTTACTTTTATGGTGTTCATCAACGGGGGACACTTAGACATCCCCAAGGCGGTTGGGGGACGCCTAGGTGTCCTCACGTCCGTTCTGGGGACGCTGTGCTGTCTCGGCGGCACAGTGGTGGGGGACGCTCTGTCCTCATCCCCCTATCTCAGGGACATCCCCGTCCTGAGAACACATGGGTCTAGGGGGGACACGTCCTCGTGTAACACTAGTTTAAATGTTAAAATTCCCAAGGGATTTGATAGGGAAGTGATCATGGTCAATTAATAAATTGGGCATTTAAAGGAGTCATACTAAATATTTTTTGATAAAAAGAAAATATTATAATATCAAAAAGGGGCCTTGAGGCCAAGATACAAGATAACAAGAGAAACTGGAGTGGAGCATAGTAGAGACAAATAATCAGGGCAGAATTCTAGTATCCTTTTTGAGTCATTATCAAACTTCACATCTGAGGGTTGTGCGAGTTAGGACACTAATCCCCTTGGGAACACCAATAATGACTTGCTTCTCTATGCCATTTTGAAGTAAACTAAAAATGATAGTATTAATTTTGGAGATAACGCTCTTGGGAGCAATCATTAAAGAAAAGAGGTAGATTGAGATTTCCACCTGGTGAAAGAATGTCTAGTAGTTGACAAACAAAATCTCAAGACTAATTAGAAAAAAGTAGATAAAGCAGAAGAAGATTGTTTTCAAAAAATGAACAAGAAACAAGTGATGAAATCTACCTAGGTTAAGCAAGGTGACTCAAGCATGAAAGGCTTGGAGAAAGGGAAAAAGAAGAGGCAAGAAATTATCAATGAATGAACACCAAAGTTGACTCAGCTTTCAAACGAATTAATATCAATTTACCTAAACAATTGATGATATTTTGGAAGAAGATGAAAAAAATGACGATGCCAATGGGAAGGAGCTCATATTTGAATCAAACTCAGATATAGCGAGGTCGAAAGGAGTCACATCGAAAGTACGAGAGAGCAGATTCGTGTTATGATGAAGATCATGATTGATTACATGCTATGGAAAGATTAACTCTATATCATCAATGTCTCTAGAATATCAGGGGAACTGCAATGCCCAACGACAATTCTCAATTTGGAAAAACCTCCTAGACGCAGGTCAAGAAAAGTGTGGGGTATTTGCGTGAAAATTCAAAGAAAAGCAACAACAGGGAATTGTGTAGATCCTCTCTTGGAAGATTTGATTAGAGACCCAAGAAATTAAGATCAAATCAATGATGATTGGAATGTAAGGTGCTTGAATGCTCAAGCTAAGATGAGATTTCAATGGTACGATTGATAGTAAAAATCTTGATATTTTAATCCTTAAAGAATCCAGATTATTGCTAGATTCAGCTCACTTGAGATATGGAATGAAAAATATGTTATTGTGGAAAATGGAGTATGCCAATCAGGGGGTTCAACCATCATATTGGACCTTGCTTGGATAAATTTGTCAAGGTGGACCCGCTTAAGCTACAGAACACTTGCCCCTTTCATAGTTTAGAATCCCCTCTTTAATTTTCAGTCACTAATTTTTATGTTCCATGTTAAAAAAGTCTAAGGAGTGAATCCAAGGTCTAAAAGGAAGAAAAGGGTTAGCAAAGCTTATATATGTATCATTGGTGGAGACTTCAATAATGTTCTAGAAATCAAGAACAAGAAACAATAAATTCTTTATGGAATATTATTAGGGCATCCGAAATTTTTGTTATTAACTTAGGCTACTTTACCTAGAATAGATATAAAAAGGAAAATATATCATTGTCAAAAGATTTTATAGGTTTCCAGGGAGTTTTGAATGGCAAAATTAATACTTTATTTTGAAATCCAAAATTTTAAATGACTAGAAACTATAGGTTCCACGCTTATGGATATTTGAAAATGTAGCTTTAACATTCTCTCCCTCTAGATTCAAGAAGATGACAATAGTAGATGGTGGCCAGTAGAACCTTGTGCTTCGAGATGTCTCCGTGGATGTCTTCCATATCGAAGATGTCTTCTTCTCCGAGACGCATCTCATGGGGTAGTGTTGTGACCTTATAACACATCACCCCATTGCAAACAAGGACCCCCTCTCTTCGGTGAATAAGCCAAGTCTTTTGCAGTCTGTGTCGTTTCCCTACCCTTGAAATACATTGGTGATTCATGCTAAGTATGGAATTGGGTGTCATTTGCCTTCGGGTGTGGAAAGGAAGTTTTGTGGGGAATAGTGAATTTGGTTAGGTATGAAAAGGAAATTGATCTTTTGGAGGGAATGCTAGTGAAATTTTGAGTGTTTTGATGAACTTACTATTTTTGGAATTTCTATTTTAAGTAAGTTTCACTGTGTCCTTGCTTAGCCTAAATTTGAGTTTGGAAGAACTTACTATTTTTAGTAAGTCTATTTTTGGTAGGAATATTTCTGGCAACTAATGAGCGCTAATAGAGGAACAAGCAGAGAGTATCCAGTTCTAAATCCAGAATAATGAACAACCAAGGTAAATGATCCAAATTTGGCTAAATTTGAGAAAATCCTTGATCCTTTCCAAGAAATGTCCAAAAGGGGAATGGGCATGAAGAGCATCAAAATTTCACCAAGTTAAGAGAAAATCCTTCACCTCAAATTAGCGCTGTTGAGGGGGGATTCCAAGGTGCCAAGGAATTTGTTTAAACTTCAAAAATCCTTCCCCAAGGCCAATGTGCGCCCAAGGGCATGGATTTGCTATCTTCAAGGAATTTTATTCCAGGCAAAAAATCTTCTGCCATGTCTAGGTTGCGCCCAAGTTGGAGAGAACATGAAAAAATGGTCATTTCTTGGAAAATTCTGTGACACCCCCTCAAATGAGCCCAAGGTGGTAAGTGAGTGAAAAGCATAATAAATGGTTGCATTGATCAAGAGGACATGGAAGAATGCAAAAATGGTTAAGTATAAGAAAAATCCTTCCACATGCTTTGAGAGCGCTAATCCTCTACACCCAAGGAATTTCCTTCTCTTGTAGAAATCCTTCAACATGCTCAAAGTGCGCCCATGAGTGCTAATCCTCTAGGTGGGAGGAATTTATCAAAAGTGTAAAAATCCTTTGCTATGCCCAAAGTGCAGTCTAGGGCGCTAATTCATTATGTCAAGGATTTTTCCACCAAGGCAAAATTCCACCTACATGCTTGATATGCGCCCAAGGGCGTGGATTCCCTATGTGCAATGATTTGTTTAAAACTCCAAAATTCCCTCTATATGTCTCAAGTGCGCTCTAGAGTGCTAGTTCACCAGGTGGAAGGAATTTACCAAAACTGAAAAATCCTTTGCTATGTCTCATGTGTGCTCAAGGAAGAAATTGCGAGGAATGGATGAAAGTATGGAAATTCCCTCCAAATCTCAAATGCGTCCATGGAAGCGAAGTGACTAGAGACATAAAATCAAAGTTCCTAAGGAGATATTTTGATGAAATATGGTGTCTTGATAAGTTAGAGGATGAAAGACATCAGTGCAAGAAAGAACTAGGATGAAGAAATCCAGTCTAAAGAAGTATACAACATGAGAAATCTTGTTCAAGGCATTCAAATTCCAGAAATCTAGTTCAAGGTATTCAAATTCCAGAACTCTAGTTCCAGACAATCCAGTTTAAGGAATTCAAGGTTCAAGATCTCAAAGATCAAAGTTCAAGTACAAATGTAGAAAGAAGAATGTAACATTGTGCATTTCCTCTAGAAATCCAAGACCATAGTTAGGTAGTTCTGTGTGAGAAATTCTAGAGTGACAGAATCATTGACAAGGGAGTCCAATCCATTTCAAGAAGGTGAATTCCCACGCAAGTACATGGAAGGAAGGAAATGATCAAGGTTAGATATTTTTTGAAGAGTTAATCAAAGTTAGGACCTTGGTCACAAAATGATGCAGTTATAATATATTTCGACTAAGCATCAGTATGCATCATGATATCATATAAACACTATTCATATAAAAATCTATTTAAGGCAATAGCCATTCCAATGTGGATTCGTACAATAATCTCATTAGGAATTTGTTGAAATATTTGCAAACCGCAATCTCAAGGTTGGTTGCCCTTATAGTGCAAGGACATTGAAGGTGGGTTGCCCTTCCACCCTCAATCCACCTTGGAGGCTGGTCATCCTCCTTGATCAAGCCTAAGAGCATGGAAGGCCAGTCTTCCGTTCCACCTCTTGGCCCACAAGCATGGAAGGCCGGCCATCCATTCCAACTCGGGGTAGTGTACTTGATAGGAGCATGAAGGTCAATCTTCCTTCACCTCTTGTGAACTTTGAAGGGTGGCCATCTTGCCTATTTGCGGTTCAATTCTCTAAATTCAAAATCCATTGAATGATTTCCTTTGATTGTATGATTTGAGGTATTGGTGAGTGATGCTTAAGTGATTGTTGATTAGATGATTGATGAGTGATGATGTAATCAATGCTGGTTTGATATATTGGTGAATGATGATTGCTTTTGTGGATTCATGAATGATGATTGACAAGTGATCCTTGAATGATTGGAAAGATTTCTCTCTTATACTTCATTGGTGAAAGGGTCACCACCTTTCATAAGACTTTACTCACCAACCTTCATCGCTGCTCCTTGAGAGTAATAAATCATTTCCAAATTGATCTGTCTTCAGTGACCTCCTATGAAACCTTCTCCCCTTTGTATCTTGATCTTCCAATGTGAGGGAGAACTCACACCTCTTCATCATGTCTGCCCTTCGCAAGAGTCACAACCTTTCACTATTACCATGGTCCCTTTGAAAGAGTCACAACCTTTCACAATTACTGCCCTTTGAAAAGTACAACCTTTCATTATTTCTGCCCTTTGAAAGAGTCGTAACCTTTCACAATTACCACCCTTTGAATGAGTTAACCTTTCATAATTTCTGCCCCTTGAAATAGTCACTTCCTTATTTACTTCTCATTCCTTTCTAGTAATCCTTCCTTGATTCATTTGCCTCATTCTTACTTCCTTGACTATTGTTGAATGAATGATCCTTGGATGTCCTTCTCAAATGAAATGATCTCCCTTTTATTTCTCATGTTTGAGCGAGTCACGACTTTTCATTTCATACCCTCTGGCCATTCATTAAAACTTAATTAAATTTTAATTATATTATATATATTCTTTAAAATTTAAAGTTGTTATTCTTTATTATTAAAGCTCATTTCAGAAAGGGGACATGCATTATTTATTTATTATAATATGGAGAGAAAACATGTGTGCATCCTTTGTGCATGGTATTGTAGTTTTTCTAAATGCTTCATTTTAAATTTCTTGTGTACATGTACTGATTATGTAAAAGACCTTCATACCAGTTTGAGATAGTTTCCGATGAGACATTTTCAGATGTTCTATTTTAGATAGTGTGCGCAATTTGCAGTGTCCTCAATCTTGGATAATGGAAAAGGTCCTTTCTGCCATTTTTCTGGGCTATATTATATTTTATGCGTAGTTATAAGCACTTAAGTTTATATGTAGATTAGACTGGATCACATGCTTCCTTTCCATGATTCAGGTGAAAGGTCTCTACACTGGGGCAACCTCATCTTTTGCTGGCATGGCCATGGAAAGCTCACTTCTGTTTGGTGTTTATTCTCAAATGAAGTTAGCTTTGCAGGTTTTTCTTTGTCAATGTGCATGTATTTTTTTGGTCAAGCAACGTTTTTAGATTTCTCTGTTTGCAAACTTAAATACTAGGTAATTAAAGCAACTTTATTACTACGTAATCAACAGCATCTTTATATTCACCTTGTGTGGCAATTTTTTGATGTACTTTTTCCTCTTTGTAGTGTGTAGTTTATGTCTGCGGTCCTGATGCGATCATATTTGGCATGGTGGTTCTTTGGAAAGGGAGGAGATCCTGGCAGCGGCAAGCCCAAACTTCAGATTGTTGTTCCTTCTGCGGCTTTTGGTGGAGCATTAATAAGTTTTGTACTGTGCCCAGCAGAGTTGATAAAGGTAACTAGAACTAGACTTTGTATCTGTTACATGCTTTATATGTGTATAAATTGAATTCTAGACACCATACCATTGACTATTCGCTGTTTTGCAGTGTAGATTGCAAGTTCAGGAGAATGACAACAGGCAACTAAAAAAACATCAGCAGAGATATGCTGGGCCTCTGGACTGTGCACTGCAAACTCTTAGAAATGAAAGGGTAAGGCGTTAAATTGCTGATACTATCTGGTATGCCATTGTAGTCATGCAATATAAATGCTTCACGTGGTATCCTTTAATGTACAAGATACTGTTTGATTCTTTCATTGGTGCATAATGTTCCAGGTACAAGGTTTGTTTCGTGGTGGCCTAACTACATTTTTTAGGGAGTCAATTGGAAATGCAGTTTTCTTCAGTACTTATGAATTGACTCGTTATCATATGCTTTCACTTATTAGTGCACATGATAAGGTGAATCCCCAAATGGATTCCCAGTCTTCTCAATTTGTCAACCATTCTTCTAAAATTCTTATAGAAGCAGGAGTTGGAGTTATCTCTGGTGGGCTTGCAGGAATTGCGGTATGTAACCTTTTAGCTTTAGAATTTCAATTTATGTATTTAAACTGAGTTTTGTAGATCAAATGTGTTCAACGGAACTTGTAATTTGCTTTGCAGTTTTGGTCAGCAATTTTGCCTCTTGATGTTGCAAAAACTCGTATTCAAACAGCTCCAAATATTAATGCCAGCAGGAATCCTATATACACAATCAGGATGGTAGGACATAAAATTTCATTTCTGCGTGGACTTTATTTTAGAAAAATCGTTTTTATTTTTTATTTAATAAAGATTTTGTTTAGGCTTTTACAACGCTGTAGGATTCTCATGACAGTGATTAGGGTATATGTTAGGATTGATGGTTGCATTATTGAATTGGGTTGATTCATTTATTTGCTAGTTTTCTTGTGTTCTTCTGCATAAAAAAGTTATTATTTATGATACTAACACCAATTATTAGCATGCCTATTTTATAGTGGGCCTATAGAATGTTCTAATTAATAGATTAAATATTCAAATACCACATGACTTATTTTCTGCCTTTTTGCCTAGGATCTATTCTACTAGGAAGTAGTCTTAGATAACCAGTAGATGAATTTAAAAGCAAGAAGTGCTTGTACTAATGAACATGAAACCATTTCCCAATTCTATGTTCGACAGATTTATAGAGAACTGGGTTTTAGAGGATTATATGCTGGTTTGGGGCCTACATTGGTGAGAGCTTTCCCTGCTAATGCTGCAGCGATTGTCACTTGGGAACTTACAGCAAATTTGCTCGGGGTGAAACGGTAGTAAGAGCAACACCTTCAGAAATGAATCTTGTAAGCTTTGATCAATTGTTGCTAATAATTCTGGAATCCTGGTGCAATTATCTACATTTTTCTTAAACATACCCTGAAATGACACACATAATGCAGCGGCATAGTTGCATATAGCTATGTCCTTTTGATCCGTTGCACTATGTTTACATGAAAAATAGTTTACATACAATTCATTGCAACCCTTGTTTGCCATTCAATTAGCATTAATGAATAGTGAATTGCATTATAAGAGCAGTAATTTGAGTGCAAGAATGAAGGAAAATAGTCATCAAATAATTGACACAAGTATTTATTTTGGAAACTAATGTGGGAAATCCAGCCTGAAAGATGGTTGGTGTTTGTGGCTTTCTCAAGCTCAAATAAGTACAAACTACAAAGTGGCAATGGCACCTCTTGGGAAAGCAAATGAGATGCTTCACCAAGCAATTAACTTCAAACTCTTTCTAATTTTCTCCGCTGAAGCTGCTTTATGGTTTGCCACTTCTGAAGTCTTAAGAATATGAGGAAAGTTGGTCCAAGAATTCCAATTTAAGACAACAAGGTGTAGAAGTTGGAAAGCTAATCAAGTGATCTTTCTTCTTCCACTCTCAGCCCAGATTTGCAAACAATGAGGTGCCTATGTATATGCCACTTTCATTATTTACTTAAAATGTACAAATTTACGTTTTAACATATTTAGATGGATACACGGTGATGGGTTTTACCTTAAAATTAGTGTTTTTTGCTAGTCTCTTTCAGTATGTTTTATGGCATCCTATTTCAGTAAGTTTTCTGGTACTCAAACTCATGAATTGATTGCATTTCAAGCAGTTTAACATTTATATTAGTATATGGGGTTGCTTATTTTGAGAAAGCTCGAGTGTCTTTGAGAAGTAAATAAAGAAATTATATTAATGTATACAGATGATACATGACCAAAAGTAGGTCAATAGGACTTGAGGATATGGCATTTAACAATAGAAACGTTCTAGGAAGAGAGAACCATAGAATCAAAATAATAAGAGAAACCATATCAAGGCGTAAAAAATTATTCAATAGACTGGTCAATGACAGCTGTCCAAAATAGTCAAGGGGTTATTGCTCATTTGAAAACTATAAATAAACAGGAAGCCTTTTAGATAAACTTCTCCAAAACTAGCACACGATTTCACTGTCACGCTGGAATCTGTTTCTTGTAATTTTCTTTTAAAATATCAGTCAAGTGATCTTATGTGCCATGACAGCATATGAATCATCTCTTGATGGAGGTGCATGCTGGTGGTGGTTGTTGTGTATTATACTCTGTGATCTATACATACAGTCTGAACAATTCCTTTCAATCTCCATGATGTAAACATGTTCTTTCAAGCATTAATAAATACTACATAGAAAATATTATTAGAGCATTTTCTTGAATTTTCTCAACTGGTTGCCTGTTGAAAAATGTGGAATGTACTATATTAGAGAATGTCTTCATGATATTATTCATGAAGGGTAATTCAAAACTTTCTATATAATTTATGATGTTTTGCTGCAGGCTTTGGTTTATTTTTTAAAGTATGATGTTTTGGGAAGGCTAGGCGATTATCCTTCTTGTAGGCATTCTTATTGTGATGCCAAGCATGCGCATAGTGATTGTTTTGTATCTTAAAAGTAGGTTTACAACATGCTTTAAAAGTTGCTATACTTGCTTTAGAAGGTTGAGTTTTTGTTTTCATAAATCTCTCCTACAATAATTGTAGTTTCAGATTTTTTATTTTGAAGTAAATTTTACTAGATTTTATAATTGTTTTAATTTTTTTTAAAATGTTTTCTTTCCTTTTAGTTTTATCTTTGACTTAAATTAATGCTTTTTGTTCAGAACTCAAATGTATGTTTGGTAGTGATCAACATAAGCAAGATTAACTTAGCTATAAATGATTACATTATATGATTTCTTGAAATTATTATTACAAAGAAAAATATTAAATACTACTCTTTAGATGATATTGCCTCAACTTATGAAGTCATCTTTAAAGTGATGTATAGTATTTTTTGATTAAAGCAAAAACAGGTTTTGAAGGGACCCAAAACCCTTTACAAGAGGATTAGAAAAGATATACCATGAAGTCCATCGTAACATGAAGGAATGGGTCCAAGACCTCAAAATGAGTTTTAACAATAGCCTCCCACAACCTGAAACAAAAGTTGCACAGAAAACCCAGCATGCAGCCCCCCAATCCAAAGACAGGATCAGAGAAACTCCAGCCCAATCACCCAAAACAAGGGACCATCAGGATTTGTATTTAGCACCACCCTTGTGGGAATGCAAGGTCATGTCAAAGGAGGACGTGAATGTCTTTGATTTCTTTCCCTTTATAGTAATCAAGTCCTCATCCACCTTAGCATCAACACCCTTCCAATCCAGCAAACTCAAAGTTGGAGCAGCACCATCTTGAGATAGAAGGCCAACAAAACAAACACCTTCAACCTGAGAAACAGAGCCAACAGAGCAATCATTCCCCACAACCAGCGGGGAATACTAGTTTTTAAAGTTGAATCTTTCATATTTTATGGATTTTCTTAATGTTATTTTAAGAATTGTTGTCATTTGATCATATGTGAATTTTGCTTTGTAGATTGTTTTTTTCTCTATGCAAGTCTATAAATTATTTTTTGGATATTTCATAAAGGAATTGAAGAAGAAGAGGATGCTTTTAAGTAAGTGATTTGGTTTCAATGTTTTCTCCAATATCTAATAGCAAAGCTATACTTCATCATTTATGCTACGTGGGTTTCAATCTAGAGATTTCTTTTCCAAGGTGACTATAATGACTAAGGGAGATCCATATATAACATTCACATCGTAACCAAATATGAGTCGAATCATATGGATGTCCAAATAATATCTAGCTGTAGTGCCCACTACTAAGAGGTTGCATAATTATATGATCAACAAATTGCCAACATCATAATCAAATTTTATTTTGTGAGGTTTCTTAGGGCCATGCATTGGTTTAATTGCATCACAAATAGATTATGTCCAACTAACAGTTGATGTAAAATTGATTATAATTAGTGTATTTTAGAGTGTTTGGACCTAGTTGATGTTACCACTTGTTTTTGTTGTGTATTCTAATTATTATGCCTTGCATACGGTCATGTTCCTCTTCAACCATATGGCTTCAAACCATTTGAATGGCCTTTTCACCTATTTCATTTCCTTCCATAAGAGAATTATTTGAAAAGCCTTGTAGACATATATTCATTAGATTCAATAATACATACATGTAGTTAACATTTGTAATTAGTTTATTTTAGTAGGATACTATTCAATGATCTTCACGTCAATTTTTAGTGTTTATATGACCAACTTTTTTGTTGAAGTGAACCAAACATCATATCTTGTACTATGGTTATCAACTTTTTGTGTGGTATCAATGTCTTTTGTTTTGTTAGACTACTCTACTTTCTCTAATTCTTAGAGTTTGAAGCATACTATTCTAAGGGATGTTATACTTAGGTAATTGAAATATGTGATCTTCTGAACTCGGTATACTAGTATAAAGTTCAACACTGCTAATATAAACAATTAGTTATCCATGATCTTCCTGTCATTAATGGTTTCCTTGAACCATGTTGCCCATCCTAAAGGGACCTCGACCCATTTGAGAACTGCAATCTTTGCTCTTGGAACTGTATCAAGTACCACAACTGTTAGAGGCACCATTGGGTCTGCCATTGCTAAAGGTATTGCTTGTGTTGTTGCTACACCTTCATCCACATTTCCTTGTTTTGGATTAATCTATAGAAAGGTAAGTGCTGACAGGGTAGGGGTGAATTCGTACTTCTAAAACTTTTAACTACTATTCTTTACTCTTCACTAAACAAAATATCATTCATAAAAACATTGAAAAGCATGTAAAGTAAATTAGAAAACCATGACAGATAACTTCTTGATTTTTGGTCATGCAAAAATCCTTTGTTAGAGGAAAAAATTGCGGTGGGGATGACACTCACAATCCTTCACTACTGCAGTATAAAGGTTGCTCGGTTAGAGCTACAATGTTAGCTACTTTTGATAGCTTACCCTGTTAGGAGTATAATACTCGGTTAAAAGTACAAAAGATTTATTCAGTCTACCTTGTTAAAGGATTTTACAATCTCTCATCTAAGAGATTTACCCGGTTAGAGGATTTACAAAAATAAGACTTGTTAGGGCCTACCCACTGAATGAGATTTCTACTCTCCTAACTATTACAAAAACTATTACAAATATGTTTGCAAGTATGCATCAACCATAATGTTGTTCCGACTCTTTATGCTCTGTAAGTGTGTTACCTCACTCTGCACTCGGTAACTTATCTGTTCTGCACCTTAGAACTTCTGCATTCTAACTCCTTCAGCTGTATCGCTGTAACTGCTTTTATCTTTGTAATATTCACCATCATCTGTCATCTTCATGTTTTGTTCCTTTTATACGATTTTAAGGCGGTTAACCTAATTTAGATCCTTCTTCTGCGATGGAGTTGAAGCGGTGCAAGGTTGGTTTCATTCCCAACACATTTATTATACTTGTCTTTCATTGGTTGAGTTGCCTTGTGATCATGTGCAATCATGTTATTGCAATCCCAATGTTCTACCTAACTTTTGCCTTGAATACTGTAAAAGCTTTCTTGCTCAGCGTCAAGGTTTAATGTATCAATTTTGAATTGTTATGTCGGCTCTGGTGTATTCGGTAATGTGCTCTAATCTTGTTCGGTGACATAACATCTGCTCGGTGGCTCGGTGACTGTAACACTGATCGGTAACTGTCACTGCTTAACTCGGTGCTAAATTAGTGTTTAGTGCTCGGTGTCTTTGATACTCTGCTTTATCGACTGTCTGCCTTAGTGTATTATTCCTTTTACCTATTATCTCAATTGACTATCATGACTTTGACAAAACTAATGACAACAAACTATCTTATAGGAGTATCAATCTCCCCTTTTGGCATTAGTTGACATTTTTGTCTGCTTTAGTGTATTCTTCCTTTTATCGATTATCTCCATTGACTATTATGACTTTGACAAAACTAATGACAACAAACTATCTTATAGGAGTATCAATTTCCCTCTTTGGCATTAGTTGTCATTTTGACAAAAACTTCAAAGTCATGAAAATTTTGTATATCTCTTGTACAACTCCTCCTTAGATAATATTTCTTATAACATACCATAGCTCGGTCAAAATTTTCAGAATATTGTGTAACTCCCCCTATACACATACTTATATCTCCCTTATGTACTATATCCATACATATTATATTATCCCCCTTTTTTGACAAACATGCCAAAACCAAAATTGCTTAGTGCTCGGTAGGATAAACTTATACCTTATAAAAAATGTGAGTGTACTTCTTCTGAACATTGGCTAGGGATGACTTCCATGCATCTTTGAGTGTTTGAAGTATAACAATTTGAGCAACAACATTAACTGCCATTCCAATGATGGTGTCTAGTGAAGTACCATCGGGAGTGTTGACCAAATTCTTGGCCTTCTTCAAATGCCTTCGCATTGATTCAATGCGGGGAATCAACAGTGCTTGCAACTCTAGAAGTTCCATTCTTCTCTTATTCTCTTCTTGTCTTAGTTCTTGCTGCATCCCCATGAAGTGCTTCAATCTCGAGTAATAGACTTGTAGAGAACCAAGCTCGGTTGTAACATTTTTCAGCTGCTCGGTCAGCTCGGTCTCAACAGACTCATCTTTCTTCTTGATATCCTTGATAAAGTGTGAAATGGAACATAATTTCTGAAATATTGAAAGAATATGAGACAATTTAGTCTCAATATCGGTAGAGGCCTCAAAAAGTGATACCTTATCTACTGCAATGTTGTTTAGAATTGATTCAATCATTTGCAGTTCCATCTTCCTCGAATGAACTTTCATCATGTAGTCGGTAGTGACTTGATTTGGATTTCATACTTGTTCCACTAGTCCTTCTACTTGACTAACAATATCTTTTGTTTCATCAACATTTGGTAAAATGATCGGTTGGTTGATATCTACATGTTTCTTCTTCTTTGATTTCTTCTTCTTTGCTAACATACTTCCACTTGGTGAATTCTTTGGGGAATGTGATGCCTTTAGTGCATCAGATGTTGTCTCGGTTGTACTAGTTCTGGCTCTCTGCTCTTCTTGTTTGTTTTCTTCCTTCTCCTCCTCTTGTTTCTCCTTTGCTTTGTTCTCTTGTATTGTGTCCTCTTTCTGCTCATCTTGTTGTTCCTCGACTTCCTACAGTTCACTTTGATCCTTTGGTTCATCTTTGTCGGGCTCTTGTTGCTGTGCAGTAGACTCGGCTGGGGGAATCGATTCGGTGTTCCGTGTTGTTGGTTTCTCGGTAGCCGTATCCTTCTATGTGTCTTTCACTTCCTTAGTTTTCTTTTTCCTTCTCTTCCTCTGTTTCCTTTTCCTTTCTTTATCTGTTTCCTTTTCCTTCTCTTTCTCTGTTTCCTTTGGTTGATCAGTTGCTGCTTGTTTTGTTTCCTTTTGAGGTTTGGTGGCTGCCTCTTTTGTATTTATAGTTGTAACACTATCACCTTGAGTCGTGTGATAATCTTGCACTTGTTCCAATACAGGCTGCATGAATGGATCAGTAGTAGCCTTATCACTTACATTCCTTGGTTATGTATCGGTGTCCTTGGTGGCCATAACATCTTCATCTTGTGATATATCATCTCCTCCATCAGTGATATCTTCAATGATTACTTCATCAATGTCCATTGTCAAATCAATAGGATTATTCTTACCTTAATCATCTTTGACAACTTCATCGGTTATGTTATCCTTTTTTTGCTCAGCGTGAGATTCAATCTCTTTGATGTTGAATATCTCTCTCCATTTTGCATTGGTTTCTATCTGTACTTGCTCCAATTCTCCTATCATAATCCTTAAAGATCTTCCTTTTATAAGGAATCGTTTAGAATATTGTTTCAATGTCTTCAATTTCTTGTACAGATAGGTTTGGTACAGTTAGCACGAGAGATCTTTCTCTCATTTGTTTTTCTGCATTCATAACATATTTCCATCTTGGATCTATGTTGTATAACTCAATAGGCAAAAACTTGATAACTTCAAGTGGTGTGTATCTGAATTTGTGTAAAGAGTAAACAATTGCATCTTCAATTTTACCTTGTTCTCTTTACTTTGAGTGTTGTATTTTGCTTGCTTCATTCCTCCGAATGTTCCATACTTCTTCATTGTGTCTAACATTTCATCTAGACTTCCTGGTGGTGGAGGTGAGTTTTTCACAACTTTGAATTTGCTTTAATCTTTAGTCTTTGTGTCACTGTCTGGTGTTAGCTGGCTTAGCAGGCGGTAGTTTATACTTAGGATTCACGGGCTCAACAATCTCAACTACAATTGGGTTGAGCTTTCGGGGCCATATCCTCTTGTCAAACACAAATCTTTCAAACTAGGGTTTGCGTCTACGACTCGGTTGCACCAACACAGCTAGAGCAACACTACAAATACCTTAAGTAGATTCAAATGTGCTCAAAATAGTTTAGGATTACCTTCATAGTTGCTCGAATTCGCTTGAAGACTCAATTTTGGAACTCTGTTCACAATGCTCTAGAAATCGGTAAGAAACAATAATAGACGATGAGGTCTATTTATAGTTTTTTCTAGGTTTAGGGTTTCCAGCGGTCATAGAAATAACAATTAATGCTCTGCGGACTTACTTTACCAATTTCCTTTGTCATTTCCTTTTTACCGAATGATTCAACATTATAATTCCTTTCACCGAATAAATTATGAATCATAAACTCAACAGTATGTATCCAAATGCATCTAAGTATGCTCATATGGATCTCTGCACATATACTAGGAGCCGATTTAAGATTTGAAATTTAACTTGCAGTTCTTACTCATATCTCATAATTGATTAGGCAGAGTCGATTGCACCCGATCCGGAGGACGAGGTGTCTTCATATCTCTCGAATGATGTTCCATCATCCATAGTCTTTCTTCTCCATGTCTTATTCATCTGATCTCTCATTTCTTCAACATTCAGTTTTGGTTTCTCAGATGTTTCTTCCTCGGTAGGAGCTTTGCCTCGGTACCTGCAGTCTTTGGTGACCTAGCTTGTGACAATGGAAGCATGCCATGCCAGGGTTTCTCCAAGATCTCCTATTGTTCCTGCCATGTAGCAACATGTAGCTTGCAGCAATATGTCTATATCTTCCACAGACTAAACATGATATCCTTGTGTTATAGTCCCATGGTATAGATGTACCCTGTCGGTTGCTTGGCATATTCTATCTATTCGATACCCATTTGTCATTTCTCTTTTGTGATCTGCATTCTTCATATTTGTGACCATACTTGTTGCAGTTATTGCAGTAGCCATTGAACTTTGGTTTTCTTGTGTTGTTTTTAGTCTTTGATCTGCATTCAAGTGCTCCGTGCCCATACTTATTACAGTTATAGCAATATCCATCAAACTTAGTTGAACTCGGTGACTTACCCCTTTTGCTTCTACATACATTTGCAATATGTCCGGGTTTCCCACTGTAGTAGCAACTAGGCTTGTTTGACTTCGGTGGGGCAGAAGTGTCTTGATTGTCAGCTTGTTTAGAGGACTCACCTTTCTCAGTAGTGCTCTCACTATTGAATCCAAGTCCGGTTTTGTCTTTCAGTTGTCTTTGACCTTTAAGCTGTGCATCCAATGATCTCAGTGTTTCTTCATTTCTCTTTAGTACCTCATTGACTCCTTTTTCATATTTCAGTTCTCTGGCCAATCTTTTAGCTTCACACTTCAGTGCTTGATTCTCAAATTCTTTCCTTGTCAATTTTAGATTTGATCTCACTAGTTGATCGGTCATGTTATAGTGTACTTGTGTTATCCTCATGATCTCATTGTCTTTCTCAGCTATTCTTGTCTCAAACTGTATTTTGTCTTCTTCAGCTAATCTCAATGCTTCTTCAACTGCTCCCTTAGAGTCAAGTATCTCACTCATTCTTAATGCTTGTACTTCTTGATCTATCTTTGCCAAGTTCAGTTGCTCGGTGAGTGTCTTGTTCTTTTCCATGAGTTCTGCAATCGCTGAATCAACTTCATCACTCAGACTACTTTCAGATGTCGTCTCAAGAGTATCTGTTGAAATATAGCTTCGTTCGTGTTTAAGTATGCCAATTGAATATAATTCAATATATATATTGCAGAGAAACCGACTGAATAAAATTGGATCGCAGACACATTAGATAGTGCACTGTAATATATATATTGCAGGCCTGATAGGTATTGTGCATTGCAATGTATATTGTAGTCACGATATGTATCGTGAACTGCAATACATTGCAGTCTACGATCTATAATATTATTTCGTGTGATTAAACGATACTTATCATTAAAGTTAAATGTATGTTGTTAATTGATTGTTATATTAATGTAGGGTCATGACCCTACATGGCATCCGCCATGTATGGTCTTGACTTTACATTCTAATATATATAATAAAAGAAACTGTAGAATCAATCAATCAAAAATAGGCAATTGCATTCTACAACAATATATACATACAAAATAGGTGTCCTCATGCTATTCTAGAAAATACTACACCAGAAGAAGTGTTTACAGGGAACAAACTAGACCTAAACCATCTAAGAGTGTTTGGTTGTCCTGTTTACATACATGTTCCAAAAGAGAAGAGAACAAAATTAGAACCTTCTGGGAAGAAAGGTATATTCATAGGTTATAGTGAAAATACTAAGGGATATCAAATTTACATCCTTGGCCAAAGATCAGTAGAAATCAGCAGAGATGTAAAATTTGAAGAAAATTTCATATCCACAACTACTGAGGATGATTCCATAACAGAATTAGATAAAGATCTTGCAACTGAGAATGAAAGGGAGAATAAAACAATAGAATCTGAACCTACATCTTCAAATATTGAGTATACATCTTTAAATATTGAACCTACAAGTCCAAGTGATGAAAATAATGTAACATCAAATAACACCAAGAGACCTTTATAAGCAAGAAAGATGTTTGAAGAAAATAATATAGAGCCAGATCAAATATTCAGGGAGAATAAGAGAACAAGAACACAAAAATGTTATGCAACCCTTCTAACTGAACTTGTAGAATCTGAACCTCACAGTGTTGAAAAGGCACTAACAAAACAAGCTTGGAGAGAAGCCATGATTGAAGAGCATCAGTCCATTATGAAAAATGATGTTTGGGACATTGTACCCAAACCCAAAAACAAATCAGTAGTCTCTTCAAAATGGTTATTCTAGATCAAATATGCTTCAGATGGCAGCATTGAAAAACATAAAGCCCGGTCTGTTGCCAGAGGATTCTCACAAAAGGCTGGGATTGACTATGAAGAAACCTTTGCACCTGTAGCCCGTTACACCTCTGTAAGAACCATTCTTGCAACTGCAGCTTCTAAAGGATGGAAAGTACACCAAATGGATGTCAAGACAACTTTTCTGAATGGGAAAATTGAGGAAGAAGTATACATAGAGAAAACAGAAGGATTTGTCACACATGATAAATTCACTATGTATGTAAGTTAAAGAAAGCTCTTTATGGTCTTAAACAAGCCCCCAGAGCATGGCATCAAAGGATAGGCAACTATCTCACCAAACTAGGGTACTCCAAGAACATAGCAGACCCTAACATCTACTTCAAGGTAGTAAATGGTGATATGATAATTGCAGTTATGTATGTTGATGACTTGCTTATAATAGGGGAAGATCACCTGATTGCAAAATGCAAACAAGACCTAGTAGCTGAGTTTGATATGAAGGATATGGGCCTACTACACTACTTTCTAGGTCTAGAATTTTGGCAAATGGAAGATCACATTTTCTTAAATCAAGAAAAGTATAGTACTGACATCCTTACTAGATTTGATATGATGGATTGTAAACCGTTGGCTACCCCAATGGAAACAAATCTACACAAGCTAAAAAATGAAGCTGGAGATTTTGAAGCCACAGATCCATCACCACACAGACAAATTGTTGGATCCCTCATGTATCTGGTAAACACACGTCCTAATATCTGTTATGACACAAATGTACTAAGTCACTTTATATGTGAACCTAAGAAAATACATTTAATGGCTGCTAAGCACATTTTGAGATATCTAAGGGGCACCATTGGACTTCGTTTGAAATATGAAAAGGTTGAGATTCAACTTCAAGGATATTCTGATTTAGATTGGGCAGGTAGTTCCATAGATCGCAAGAGCACCATAGGATGTTGTTTCAGTATAGGATCTGCAATGATATCTTGGTTCAGCAGAAAACAATCAGTCGTTGCTCAGAATTCCACTGAAGCAGAATATATGGCTGCCTCTATGGGAGCTAGAGAAGCAGTCTGGTTAAGTAAACTATTATTTAATCTATTTGGAAAACCTCTAGTACCTACCATTATCCATTGTGATAGTCAAAGCTGTATAAAGCTCTCAGTCAATCTAGTTTTCCATAATCAATCAAAACACATAGAGATTCCTTACCATTACATAAGAGATATGGTCGACAGGAACATCACCAAACTAGTGTATATCAGCACTGAGGAACAAAATGCTGATATCTTTACCAAACCTCTTGCTAAATTGAAGATAGAGTATTTCAGGAGAAAAATTGGTATGACAAGACTATAAACTTGTTGGGATGAAATTCCTACTCTTGTACTTTGTATTCATGAATATATAAATAAAGTTATTTTTTTTGAAATATTTCATTGTGTTCAAGAAGATGACGATCTTCTATTGGGGTTACTATTACAAGGTGACGATCTTGATAGTAGCTGACCAAATTTCAAGATTGACACCTTAATAGGTTGTTCTAGATTGTGCCAAATATCTTGATACTGAGATGTTATTACTGTATGGCGTAATAACTCATATATCATGATTGACACCTTAAACGGTAGTCCTGGATTGTGCCGGATATCATGATATCGGGATGTCTAAAGTATATCATGATTAAGACTTCTTTATGTTGTCCTGAATTGTGTCGGTAATCATGATATACTATGACCTTCCTCAACACATCTTAAACCCTCTCTTACTAAGAGGGAGTATTGAAATATAGCTTCGTTTGTGTTTAAGTATGCCAATTGAATATAATTCAATATATATACTGCAGAGAAACCGACCGAATAAAATTGGATCGCAGAAACATTAGATAGTGCACTGTAATATATATATATA
>MU228011.1:1031960-1046319 GCA_018584345.1 Thuja plicata
GATACGTATCGTGAACTGCAATAGATTGCAGTCACGATAAGTATTGTGTCTGCAATACATTGCAGTCTATGATCTATAATATAATTTCGTGTGATTAAATGATACTTATCGTTTAAGTTAAATGTCTATTGTTAATTGATTGTTATATTAATGTAGGGTCATGACCCTACATGGCATTCGCCATGTACGGTCATGACTTTACATTCTAATATATACAATAAAAGAAACTGTAGAATCAATCAATCAAAAATAGGCAATTGCATTCTACAACAATATATACATATTATAAATAATATATTAAATCTTCTGATCTAATATTCTTTAACAGTATCAACATGCTCTTGTGCGGATTTCAATTCACTACACAACTGCTTTCACTTTTAAGGACTTTTCTAACTTTCTTTTCAGATCTTTGCACTTTTAAGGACTTTTCTAACTTGCTTTTCAGATCTTTAATCACTTCTTGTGCACTCTCCAACTCAAACTCAAGACTAGCAATCTTCTTAGATTGCTTGTAACTTTCCATAGTCACGATCTTTACTCTTAGGCGGTTAAACCCTTATCTCAAGAGTCCAAGCTCTGATACCAATTGTTGGATTAATCTATAAAAAGGTAAGTGCTGAGAGGGGAGGGGTGAATCAGTACTTCTAAAACTTTTAACTACTATTCTTTACTCTTCACCGAACTGAATATCATTCATAAAAACATTGAAAAACATGTAAAGTAAATTAGAAAACAATGACAGATAACTCCATGATTTTTGGTCATGCAAAAATCCTCTGTTAGAGGAAAAAATTGCGGTAGGGATGACACCCACAATCATGTTAGGGCCTACCCACTGAATGAGATTTCTACTCTCCTAACTATTACAAGAACTATTACAAATATGTCTGCAAGTATGTATCAACCACAATGTTGTTCAGACTCTTTATGCTTTGTAAGTGCATTACCTCATTCTGCACTCGTTAACTTATTTGTTCTGCACCTTAGAACTTTTGCATTCTAACTCCTTTAGCTCTGTTGATATAACTGCTTCTCTTTGTGATATTCACCATCATCTGTCATCTTCATGTTCTGTTCCCTTTATATGATCTTAAGGCGGTTAACCTAATTTAGATCCTTCTTCTGCGGTGGACTTGAAGCGGTGCAAGGTTGGTTTCATTCCCAACGCATTTATTATACTTGTCTTTCATTGGTTGAGCTGCCTCGTGATCGTGTGCAATCATGTTATTGCAATCCCAATGTTCTACCTAACTTCTGACTTGAATACTGTAAAAGCTTTCCCACTCGACGTACAGGTTCAATGTATCAATTTTGAATTGTTATGTCGGCTCTGGTGTATTCGGTATTGTGCTCTGATCTTGCTCGGTGACTCGGTGACTATAACACTGATTGGTAACTGTCACTGATTAACTGGGTGCTAAATAACTGTTCGGTGCTCGGTGTCTTTGATACTCTGCTTTACTGACTGTCTGCCTTAGTGTATTCTTCCTTTTACCGATTATCTCCATTGATTATCATGACTTTGACAAAACTAATGACAAGAAACTATCTCATAAGAGTATCACCTTGTGCTCTTTGGTCCCTTCTTTGATCTTCTAGGTCTTTCATACAATTTGCCAATCCTATCTCAAACGGGGTGTGTTCCTCAGAATGTCTTGCTTATATAATGATGAGAGATCTCCCAAGAAAACACTCTTATTGTGCCATCTTGAAGTAGTCTCTCAAATTTACCTCTAGGCGTCCTTAATATAGTTGTCACTTGGCAAGCAATATCATGTATAATGAGTCTCCTAAGAGTGTGCTCAGAGAATAGTAATATATTCTATTTTTAAATGAGATGCAGTTGATTTATTCAATTTATTTAAGGATGTTTTTGATTGAGGTAAAAACAAGTTTTGAAGGAGCCCCGAAACCCTGTACAAAGTGGTCACAAAAGATATTCAAAGTATCCCTCAAAGACAACACTGACCAAGACCTAGATGAAGGTTTTACAACAGGCACCCACAACCTGGATGAAGCAATGCATGAAACAACCATCATACAAACCCAATCTAAAGAAAAATCCAAAATAAGATTTTCAAATAGCACCCTTCTAAAGATTTAAATTTAAAAGCCCAACAAACCCAAACAAGATCTAAGATTTACCCTTACCTCCCTTCTTCTGGGAACGGAGAGTTATGTCAAATTGAAGAGAGGACTTTTTATGATGTTTACCTATAACTGGGGTGCACCCCTCCTCTACCAAAGAAGCCTTCTCTTGACAATCTTGAGAGGAAGGTCTCAAGAGAGAGGAAGAAGAAGAATTTAGGATAGAGCCAACAAAGGGACCTGCTTCCAGACGCAAGGGAGAAACACCAAATCCAATTTTCTCCGCAACAATAGAGAGACCAGTCGAAACATGATTAGCTGGAAGGATACCAGTAGACCCAATAGGAACAAAACCAACAGAATTACCTGCGGACTGTCCAGCACCAAAGCTACCAGAGGAAATGGAAGAAGACCCAACAATACCATAACCAACATGAGGAGCATCAACAACAGAGGAATCGCTGGGAACAATGAGACCAGCAGGACAAATACCAGTAGAAGCTCCAACAGACTGTACAGTGGATCCAACAAGACCCGTTCCAATAGGAATAGTACCGTTAGAAACATCTGAAATAGTGCCGGAAATGCCAGTAGTCTGAAAAACCTCAGAACTACGAGTGGTAGTGTTAGTAGACCCCAAAGGGACAGTTCCTACAGGAGGAACCTCCTCAGGCCCAACATTCTCAACAGGATCAATATTTTTCCTTATTGTATAGTGATCGGAAGAAACACCCTTCCACCAAGAAGCAAACCTTTTGGTCTTCGTCTTCTGTAATCCCCATTGGGCCGCCAAGTGACCTGTTTTAAAACATTTCCTACATCTAAAAGGAAGCCCTTCATAGTCCAAAGTTTGAATCTAGGAAATGTTTGAGTATGCAAGCTTACTCTTTTCTGGTAACCCCTTAGAGATATCCATCTCTACCAATAAACGAGCATAAGTCGAGTGCATAATATCAGATGACTCTTCATCCACCATTAGAAAATCTCCAATAGCCTTGCCCACCGCTTCAAATAGGGAATCAACCCAAAAATGAAGGGGAAGATAGGGGAGTCTTACCCAAATTGGAATCTTGTTAAAGATTTCGGAAGAGGGGGAGAAATCAGGAAACCAGGGTTTCATGACCAGCAAATAACGACTATCCCAAGAGAAAGAATTATTGCACATAATCAACTTTCTATCTTCAACATTATCAAATTTTGCAGTAAAAAACCCTTTGCCATAGGGAAAATATGAATAGTACTAGAAATAATAGGTTCCCAATGAGCGGAGATCCACCGGTGCAAGTCAACAAGACTCGGCCACAAACCCAAGAAGCGACAAATCACACCACGAGAAGAAAATTCAGATGATGCAAACTCAATATCATCCACCACTTCCTCATCCAAGTTGATCTGGACAGGGTTCGAGATAGTGATAGGTTTCTTACCCGCACCACCACCAATCCCAACCCCATCAGATCGAGTTGTTAAGGCCCTAGTAGAAACCATACCAACATAGGATAATGTCCTCTTAGGCACAGAAGCACCACCAAGAGGAACAAAACCAAATGTAGAACCCCCAGTAGACCGAGAGACACTCACAGACTGAAATCCAGCAACCTACGAAGCCTCCAACACCCCATCAGCAACTACCGATGACACACCAGTAGACACTCTGGCTGCCGGCGAAATCCTTCCAGCCAACTGCAAAACTGCCGGCAAAGATCCAGCTGCCTGCGAAACTTCCAGCGCCCCCTCAGCAGCTATCGAGGACACACTTATAGAAACACCAGCGGCCGACGAGAACCTTCCAGCCGACTGCAAAACACCATCTAAAGAAACCCTAGCCAACGACACTCCAGCAGACACTCCGACAACTGGCGAAAAAACTGCTGGCAAAATACCAGCCGCCTGCGAAACCTCCAGCGCCCCCTCAACAACTACCAACGACTCACCAGCGGAAACACCAGCGGCCGACGAGAACCTTCCAGCCGACTGCAAAACACCATCAAAAGGAAAAACCCTAGCCGAAGCCATTCCAATGATGAATAATGTTTCAATGATGTTATGCTACATTATTTTGGAAATTTTATTTAAGGATGTTAGTTGTTCCTTTTTGTTCATATTCGTATTGTTGGATGCTAATTTATATATTAGGATGGTGTTCTTAATTTTTGAAGTATTAAGTTGGTTCGCGATGATAAATAAGCATTTTAGTGCATTTGTATTTCAACTATAGACATACTTAATCTTTAAACTTAAATAATAACACCAATACATATGTTGCCATATAAAAGTCAATTGTGATATATTAATCTATCAAATTTTATACTCAAAGAAAAGTAGCATTACATTTAGGTTTTAGAGCTTAGTTTAAGTTATATTGATAAATATTTTTTCCTATATTATACTAGAAGATAAATAGAACTTGACAAGTGTGATTGTAGAGTAATTTCTAAACATCATACTTAGAATTTTTTTTTTAAGATTGGTAATGGGCAGCCATATTTAAGATTGCCAAACACTCCAGTCATTCAAATCCATGAACACAACCTAGCGTAGGCACAAACCTGTGAGCACTATGGCCCAACATGGATTTGGACCCTGGTGGCAGCCTCACCAATGAAGTGTTTTGACCGCTGCTCTAAATGGGTCACCCATCACACTTAGAAATTTTTACCTAAGTGCATATCTTATATCTTATATATTGGAAATAATAAACATTAAAATAATGATAAATGCATTCTAGATGTATCCAAATGGACAGTAACAACTACCCTTAACCAACACAACTTGGTCATTGCTTTGATCTAGGAAAAAGACACCCTAACTACATTTTCAATTATTTATATAAGCTAAGCATTTTTATGTGTGTTTTTTATTGAATAGTCATGTCAATAAATCTTTGTGGGACTTCTTACTTAGATTATGTAAACCTCGATGAAAACTCTCGTTCAATGACACTAATTTAATAAACAGATAAAGATGTTTTATTTTTCCATATGACAAGCTACGATTCTTAAAATAATTATTCAAGTGTATGTATAAATTCATCAAGGTGTCAATGTAAATGGTTGCACTAAATTAAATTAATTCCTCTCTATTTGTAAGCCTACTATTTCTATTTCAAAAATAAGATCTTCAAGTAATTTGTTTTAGAGGACAAGTTGGATTTGACATGAATGAAGACCGCTTATGCCCAAAGCAATTCAAATTGAGATCATTATCAAATGTCACCTCCCTCTCTATCTTTATTGATATGTTTGAATTTGTTTTATAATTGAATGTGAATATAGTACATGAGAAGTCTTATTGTCATTTATGTAAAAATATGATACAAAAGTCACTGTGATGATGTAATGTTGTAGATAACACGACTTATCTATTGTTCTACATTTTGGATACATGCTTACTAAGGTAATTGCATCTATAACCATGACATATCAAAACTTTTCATGATCCATTGCAAGCATATCTTGTGTCATAGAGTAGGAATGGGCCTATCCATGTAAACTATAACTTGTGAGAATAGAAGACAATTCTTTCAAAAAATTTCACGTTTGGCTTTACACCAACCAATTGTGTTTGCTTGAAATTTCTATAGAATTTTCACAAACCTTTTTTGCCTTGAATTTGTAATCATTTTAGTGCTTGAGACCATGTCTTGGACATATTTTCTCAAAAAATACTTCATGTAACCTATCTTTGTTTTCTTCATTTTGGATGTAGGTCTAGCAAGGTAGTTGTAATACATCATTTGACAAAATTTTCTACTTTATATTCTGATGTATGACCATAAGTCATTGAAATATCCTATTTGGGTAGAGTTAGGGAGCTTGCTTTGAGTTTCTAGTTCTTGGTCAATTTGACAAACACTTTAACCATGTGATTTAGAGGGTAGCCAATTCTAATAAGGTATGTATCTCTCGTAACTCCACGGAGGCTCTTTTTTCTCAATCTATTCTCAAAGCCAATTTCTTTGGGGTTGATGGAAGTCTTAAAGTAGAGGCTTCTCTTCATCCTTGGTGGATCCATGAATATAGGCATCTCTTCCTAATATTGTTTTTAACCATGTGAGTGGTGGTTCATTATGAGTGCTTCAATATTACTTCATTTCGTATATCATGATTGAGATGATGAGGTTCATTTTTATATTGGTTGTGCTCTTCTTATCCATGCTCCTTTTAGGATGTTGCCTTCGATGTAAATGATCAAAAATTGTTTTATCTTTGCTTAATATTGTTTTTTTTTTCCTTTTGATTAGATGAGGTAATATTATCAATTAATACTCCAATGTTAGAAGTATGTGAATTCTTATATTTTTCTTCACTGTTGTTTTCAATGAGTTTATTTGTTTCATTGGCTTGGGCTATAATATGATATACTTTGTTAATAGAAAATCTAGATAGCTCACATTGTAAGAAGTTTTTAGAGAGATTCTCAAGAAGCTGGAATGAAGACAATCAACAATCGAATCTAACAAGTAGGATGACTTACTTGCAGTTTATGTTTAGAAAATATTTTAAAAATATAATTCAATTTATCTTGGATAATGATCAAACATGGAATTTCTCAAGTATGTTCTAATCAAGACTACAAGTAGATTCACACTAAAAATGAATGAAGTGCAAAGAAATCTTGCAAAAACTTTTATGAAATTGTGTTATACATTTATTTTAGAAGTTCTATTGGTGACATGGAAATTGCTCTTGACATGGAAATCGCTCTTACCATCCAAGACACTGCAAGTTTGATACCAATAGCCCATAGAGAGGGGTCTCCTACATCCATCAACTCCATATGTTAATACAAAAGTGTTAGTTAAAACAAATTCTATAATGTTGCCACTTCTTGAACATCTCTTCAACAAACCCTCTTAATATTTACTAGCATAATTAGTGAAAAGACCATCATTTACAAAATTTCCTAGAAACAATGTAGCAATGATCATCACAATAGATAACTTATGTAATTCTCAAAATGAGATATCCCATTTGAGTTTGTCTAATCAATTGATGAGTATGCTCATATAGTGATTCTCCAAACAAAGGTTTTGCCTATTTGCTAGGCTAATCTTGTGTTTTTTAATATTACGAAGTGGTATTTTCCATAAGCTCCACGAACTAAAATCCTCTTTTGGTATGCAGTGAAAAAAATACAAATGTTTTTGCTACCAAGCTATCTAGAGTTGATTTAACCTACTCATGTGTAGATGAAGGACATATGTCATCAACAAGTTTATGCAGTGACATATATGACTTTATATCCATAGAATGATATACAAAGTGTGTGTTTTTGGTACTATATTGAGTTAGTTGCTTAATAAGGTAACTATAATGTGATTAATGTTAGTAAAAATTACACCTCAATTTATTAGGCAAGTTTAATCTTGCCTACATTATGGGCCCATTGTTCATTGATCTTAGGACCCTTTTCACATCTTTACCTCTAGAAAATAAGATATGAAAATGAGTTGAAGGTTTTCACGACCATATACGAGAACTATTCAAACTTTATAAAAAGAGAGACAACTTCTAAATTTTTACTTATTTATTTGATTTTAAATAGATCATCTATATTGAATTAAAATAAAATTCAAATACCTTAGTTGCTAAAACAAAATAAAGATCAAAACTATTATTTTCTATGAAATGCTCTTATGCATGTTAATAACTTCCTACTCTTTATTGTTAAGAAAGATAATCTGCATATAATGTCTTTATTTGATTGTAATCTTGCTCCAAAGATTTAGTTTGAGTTACTATTTGAAGTGATATCTTTTAAAGATAATTGTCTATTGGTCTACACTTAATTGTATTTGGTAGAGCAATAAAAGAGGCCTAGTCAAGAATGTATGTTTTTCTTCTTGGGATGTATTATGAGTTTTAGTAGTAGGTGTCTACATTGCTTGTCTTATGCATATTATTCATTAATCATATTCTATATTTTAATATGTTATATTTATTAAATTCATATTGAAGAAGATTAAAATATTTATTTATTTATTTATAGTGTTACATCCAGACTTATTTAATTCGGGTTTTTTTTGTGAGTTATATGTAGATTCAACTTAAGATACTGAGGACCAACTAGAGGGGGAAAAATGAACTTCTTCCCAAAGTGAAAAATTTATGCATTGAAGGGAGATAAAGAAATAATAGATAATATAGTCCTTTGGTTACAATGAAGATTAATGAAAATATTTGAAAAAGGGAGGAGTAACTATTATAGATTTAATAAAAATAAAGGCAACCTTGGTGAAAGGGTGTGATGGTTTAGAAACCCTCCCTTGAGGCTTATATAAAACATTTATTTGATACTTGGAAAGGGGGTATACAGATCACTCAAAGAAGAAGAAAGTGATTTAGTGAACTATGTGCATTGGAGAAGGTGCAAATAGGTGTTTCCAATGTGTGGTCCAAAGTACACTAGGGATTGTCTTGGCCAAAGCTTTTGTGTGAGTAGGTACATATCATGTTTTTTATAGAGGTCCTCTAGAGGGCCAATGCCATTAAAATTTTTCTGCAGTGAGAGCAGCTTTCCGAGTGTTGTGATTTAGTTATATGTTGAACTAATTACCATTCAAAGATATTTTTCATTGTAAGTGATATGAAATTTGATTTAGTTAAATGATTTGGAGTTTTTTAAAATTATAATCAACAACAATAGCTCAAAGGCGTCAAAGAGAACAACAACACTAAAACGGGGGTGCTAGCTTTTATAGGCCATGAACGGAATATAAACAACACGTGAACATAACAAGTGTTGTCAAAAAATAAAATACAAAACAAACAATACACTAGCACAAAGGCTAGTAGCCCTCCTTAAGAATAAGAGGGCCACTCAATTACCGCTTGTGGAGAACAGTGAGTTTGAAGAACTATTTTTCCTGTGTCGTCAGACAACTGTCCAGGCGATGTTGTCCACAAGATCCCCTCCACAAGGGGGAGGGGGGGAAACTGATGAAACCCCATTTGGACATCTGTTAGCAGAATGGTCAGAGTGTTGCAAAAGTTGTGCATTGTTAGTTGAAGCTTGGATTAGAGTAGGATCAGAAGGAAAATAATGGTCCACATGATTAGAGGGGGCCACATTAGTAGGAGCATGAGTGGTATCTACATGGTTTACGATAGGGGTATCACCCAGATTAGTAGCAGGAGCATGACCTAGATTTGCAGCAGGAGCATCACCCACATTTGCAGTAGGGGCTTCATCTTTATTGTTAGCGTATGAGGAGTCCTCAGAGGTAGAGTCAGAGAGAATCAAAAGCTCGGATGGTCAAATGATGATCATTTGCATCCCTGCACCAAGTGGCAACACCTTTACAATGCAAAAAATAACAGTCTATAGCAATATGTCTAGTAGAGAACCAACATTGACACCGTAAGGGGAGGCCTTCATAATCCAACGACTAAGTCCAAGGCCTATCGCCAATCATGAGCACTACGTCTCTCGATAGTGGTATGGAGATATCTGTCTATCAAAATGCAGATGAACATCGAGCCGGCCAAGTCAAGTTGTAGCTTCATCCACCTTCAAGAAATGACCAATAGAGTTTCCAATGGCCTCGAAGAAAGAAATCTCCCAAAAATGAAGTGGGAGATTGGGGAGAGAAACTCACATAGAGAACACATTGAGCGGTTCAATGAGGGGGTTGAAAGAGACTATCCAGGGTTTGGCGGAAAGAGAGTGATTCCCACAAACCCACAGCTTGCTCAGCGCCAAATCATAGACTTCGGAGGAAGAAAATGCAGTAATAAAAAACTCTTTTGCACAAGGGAAAAGCTCAGTGTTACTAGAGACTGAGGGTTTCTATTTGTTATTTGTTCCTTTTTTTTGTCATATTCACATATTTATTAGATGCTAATTTATATATATTAAGGCTAGTGTTCTTAATGTTAAATCTTAAGCTAGTTAATGATGATAAATAATCATGTTGGTGCATTTATAATTGACTAATAGATATACTTATTAATTTTAAACTTAAATAATAACACTAGCAAATTTGTCGCTATAAAAAAACAAACTTTGATATATCAATCTATCCAATTTTATCCTTAGAGAAAAGTAACATTGCAATGTGGTGATTGTATAATATGTTCCCTTTCTTTTTTTTTTATCATATTCACATATTTATTAAATGCTAATTTATATATATTAAGGATAGTGTTCTTAATGGTAAATCTTAAGCTAGTTAATGATGATAAATAATCATGTTGGCGCATTTATAATTGACTAATAGATATACTTATTAATTGTGAACTTAAATAATAACACTAGCAAATTTGCCGCTATAAAAAATTAACTTTGATATATCAATCTATCCAATTTTATACTTAAAGAAAAGTAACATTACAATTTGGTGATTGTATAATAATTTTGTCCTCATTTAATATATGGATTTGGTTGTACTTGGACCTATATCATTTGAAATTGTTTCTTTTAGTTTGACCAAGTCTCTAATCACTACCTAACATATCTCTAAAGGTAGGATCTAAGTTGATCAACTTAGATTTTTGTAACTCAAACCCTTGATGCTATTGTATATTGTTCATTCTATCTTTACTTCTTTCCTTGATTATGGATGCTTGAAAGATTGAGTGAATATGAAATATACATGAGATGACTTGTTAATGAAGACTATGTTGATGAATAAGATTAAACAAGATTATGACACATGTCTTAATCCTTTTTTTTAAAATGATAACAATACACAAAAAGAGGGTGCCTTAATCCTATACTGTGAGACAACTAAATTGACAATTTTTTAAATGACCTAGGACTCCAAATATTAAATGGCAAAAGCTAGGATAAGATCATATGACAACTAAAACCTTCTAGAAAGATACCCTAGGGCGTAAGTGAATTTAAGTATGTGAATAGGACCCACTAATGGACTAGTTAGGTAAAATACCTTATTCATACTGACACCCCCTAAAGTGTACTTTAGGGAATAATAATTATTATGAAAGTGATACAAAGATGAGGATTATTATGGGTTTCAGCTACTAGGCAATGTTACATACCCATTTACGTTGTAACGTATCACAAATAATAATAATGATAAAACCCATTGGGACAAAACTCCTCCCAAAAGAGAAAGAATATTCAATCAAGTGATGAAAATGGAGGACTCAATCTTACCACCCAATGATTACATGCATCACAAATATAATAGATCTCCTCTCCATAGGAGGAAAATTAGAGAGAATATGGAGCCTCCAATAATGAGAGAACCCTACTACAAAAAAACATTGGAAGGAGATATCTGAAGATTATATGCTAGGGCTCTACAACATTTTCAAACGCTCTAGAGAAGCCATTCTCGCATGAGGGAGCATCAACTTTGTCCGCGTGGTGGTGGCTTCTCCACCCTCTCTCCCTTCGCAACATTTAACCCACTCCTTTATTGTGATTATTTATGGGTTATGGGAGATGGCTTCAACGATAAGACACCTCATTCTTCCTTTCCTGCGAGTGGTGAAGTGTGTTTGTTCAGGGTTGCAGTGGTGGGAGACACAGAGACAAGGATAGGGGCTACTTTTCTCGCTCCCAGAGGCCCTTCCCAAGCAGACCAAGACGATGGAGAAATCTAAGATTAAAAATGTAGTTATTTTTCTTTCTGCACCGGATCCTACTAAGATTCCTATTAGGAATTTTATCAATAGTTGGTTTCAAACGATATGGGTTAAAAAACTAGGGTTTTCTTTTTCCAGAGCTTGCTCATTGTATTTTTTACAAATAATCTTAGCCAATCTGAAGTGTTAAAAAAAGAATTCTGGTCCATCGGAGGTGCCTCTTTTAGGGCCATCAGGTGGAGTCCTGAAGCTAATGTGCATTAATTTGCAAGGCCCTTTCGTCCCCTAGATGGATTAATGCAAAAAATGTTTCTCCTTTGTTATGGCGATGAATTCCTAAACCCCTTGCTTCCATTGGTATTGTTGATGAGACACAAAGTATTCTCCCGCATATGGATGCGGATGTTCTCATTGCGATAAAACTAGGCATTGATCAACAAAACCTTCTTGTCATGGAATTGGAGGATGAACATTTTGAATGCCCTGTGGAAATTTTAGGAAGTCTTAATGCTTGCTTCGTTTGTAAACAAGGACATGTAAGGAAGAAAAACCCTATTCTTAAGAAGAAACAAATAGATGGAAATTTCCAAGCACCCAACCCTAAGTTTTCTCAATTTTTCCCTGCTCTCTAGACTCACTCAACTCTCATTCCTCCTCCCAACCCTGGCCAACCTCCCTTGGTTTCCCCTCTCTCTGCATCTTTGACCCCTGCTCCCATTTCTCCTCCTCTCATATCTAACCCTTCTACCTCATTTTCCCCTCGTCCATTGCTCTAGAACTTTAGATAGAGTCCATGCTGCTATTAAAGATACCCTCCGTGCTAACACTCCTACCACTATCCCATTCATAGCCAAGGCTTTTGAGCCCTCCTCTCCTGCAGTTGCTCCACCAGATACATGCAAGACCAAAAATGTTCAACAAATTATGGTGAAATCAAATAAGAAATTTTTCAAAAATTAGGAAAAGAATTGAAGCTCAAATATATCCTGAAAATTCAAGGGAAAGCAATATAAACAAGAGGCTTACTCAAGATGCCCACTTTGTGAGGGTTGAGCCCACCAAAGTGGATACCAACAAATCCAGTAGTAGCTCTATCATGGATCTAGATGCTGGTAGGGAGCTACCCATCGCTACCCAGGTGATTGACCAGTCAAATTCATGCCCCTCCGTAGTTGTTGAATCCTCTGAAGGCATTCAAATGGATAAGGATGAGCATCCCATTAACTCTAGACAAGGTGCAACCAATATTGGCTCTGTTTCAGACCACTTTGACGGGCCTAACCCTGACAGAGATAGGTCTGAACATTCTTCCTCTAATAAGGATCTTCATAAAGGTGCCTTAGTCATTGACTCTTATATCCCTCTAAATATTCTGGAAGGGAAAGCATGTGAAGTTGACGAGGTGAAGAATAAATGTAAACTTGGCACTAAGAAGAAAAAAAGAATCAGGAGGGACAACACCTCCTCAAGAGGATCTAGTCATGTGGTCATTTTTAAAAAGAAAAGAGGTAGTCCTATTGGTTCAGTCTCATCCAAGGCATCTGCTAAAGGCTCTATAGGTCAATTGCCTAAATGCTACAAGTCCTTTTATCCCCCATGGACACATAATCATAAGGTTATCCAATGGAATTGAATTGTATATCTTGGAATATAAGGGGCCTAGAGCCCCCAGACAGGAAATTTGTAGTCAAAAGGTTCTTGAGTTCCCATAGAAGCACAAACTTTCTCATGCTACAAGAACTCAAAGCAGTTGTCTTTAACCTTGATGTGTGCTTCAAGTGTATTTGGAGAGAGGCCATTTCATTTAAGACCAACCACTATAGGGGCAAGGGTGTTGTTGCAATTCTTGTTAACAATAGATGGAGCAACCATATTTATAAATGGGGATGCTCCCCATGTAACCAGATGGTCTGGATCATTGTAGACACTAAGGAGGGAAAGATTGGAGTTGCCTCATTTTATGCCCCTAATAATCACTACAATATTTGGGGTCAAATTTCGACCCCGATTTGCGACGACACCACCATTTGTATGTTATTTTTGTGTTTTTTTTCCAAGTGCCCCTGACGCTGTTGTAATAGCGACGGTACAGTCATAATTGCGATGCCCTTGTGATTATAAACAAAAAAAAGAAGAAGACTCATTTATAATTTACCGTGATCGCATACCGTCGTGCGCGAAGAGGGCATACTGTGGAAGTTGATTGGCATCTTGGTATATGGCAGCCACGACTTGAGGTAGGCATTCGAGCTTTGTCTTCTCATTAACTCAATTTCATTTTGATGGCATTTGTTGATTTAATGACACAATATGAATTTTAATACTGTAATTGTTTACATCTTTGCATTTGGAATGCTTGATGACCTGTGAGCTTTGAGAGCTAGGGCATCGTTGCTATTACCTTCAATCTGGTACTGTGTGAAGTGTTTGATCTCTCTTTATTTGTTTTGTTGTTGATATTCACTATGTGGTACTCCCCGTTCATGATCATTTGATGAGGAAATGTCTTGATGGATCGCGGGCTGCAGGCTAAGGCATCATGCATTGTTTATTAGCTCACTATTTAATACTAGCATTGTTTACGTCTTTGCATATGGAATGCTTGATGACCCACGAGCTTTGAGAGCTAGGGCATCGTTGCTATTACCTTCAAGGCATTGTGTGAAGTGTTTGATCTCTCTTTATTTATTTTGTTGTTGATATTCACTATG
>MU228011.1:1059921-1073909 GCA_018584345.1 Thuja plicata
GAGTCTTCTCTTACTTTGCATCTTCATTGATGATTCTGATATCTAAAAGATTACTTCTCCAAACTTTACCTCAGCAATCTGCATACTATTTTTATAGCATGGATTCAAGCAAGATGCTAATTTGTTGGTATTGACTACATGGAAAAAAGGCCATCAACATTTCTCATAAGTATGTTTAGAGGAATGGGGTTCAATTGCATGCATATAACCATTTATCAAAGTGATCTGCTTCCTGTCATTAAAAACATCAATGTCCTAAAAGAGGTGTGCTTTATCTTGCAGCTTTCTGGTAGATTATTCAGATAAGGGTAATTATGGCTATTACCACTACAAATTCATTTGAAGGAATCAAACTAGTAATATCAACTACCATACCTGCCAAGGCCTCTGTACCATTCCTATATTTGCAGGCATTATATTGAACATTTAAAAATGCTGGAATTATATTGAGCTCATTATATATATTTTTTAATAATATAGAATACCATCGCAATTACGATGGATTCCAAAAAACAACCGACACCAAAGCTATACATGCGACAGTCAGATGTTGGAAATTGCCGACAACTGGATGTCACATGTATAGCATATACGTCGCACAGCCGTCATAATTGCAACAGTCTTAAAGTGTATCAACGACATGCTAAACAATGTAGCCAGTGCTTATTGCTACAATTATTGACGTCGCAATAATGACACACATAACAACCATCGGTGGTTCCGACACCAAAACTGCAACACCAGCCCGTGTCGCTTGGCCGACGGGGTAGTGTCAGAATTACAACACATAGGCATCAAAAAAGGACTCAAATGTACTAGTGAATTATAGAGAAAGACTTGAGTTGTGAAAATGGACCTCCCAATTGGATGAAGTCCCATGGATTCTTGGTGGTGACTTCAATATGATAGAAGCACCCGATGATAAGTCAGGAGGATCTAAACTCGAATGGAAGGGGAAGATAGATTCTTCTAGTTGAGAATGATTAATAAAATTATACTTTATGATCCCGTGACTAGAATTAGGAAGGATTATAAGGGACTGTGGTTTACACAGTGTAATTTTCAGCAAGGTAGTAAAATGATATTCTCTAGACTTGATAGGTTTTGTGCCAATAAGGATGTGATTCAATTCAAAAAAGATGAATTTGGTGGGGGAGTTCGGGTTACTCCCTACACTCTATATGTTCACCATCCTATCATTTCTACTTGCATTTTGGGTTCTCCTCATAGTGATCAGAGAGAAAATGGTAAATATTTTGCCCTAAACATAAGGCTCTTAATAGATGAAGATGTGATGCAAGCGTTCAAAATTATTAGGTGCATCAATAAAACCAATCCCACCCTCCATAATGACATAGAGAGATGGACTCAAAACACTCTAGCTTGGAAGGGTTTGTTTCAAACAATATGAAAGAAGAGAGAAAAAGACACGAGGAAATGTGAAACTGAACTTCATTCCACCTTGGTGGTAGAAGAGGAAGCTCTGCAAGCCGCCCCTTCTAATATTGAAGCTAATGCAACCTTGTCTCAAGCAAGAAATGATCTCAGGAAAATACAAAATGTAAAAATTCTGTGGATGAAAACAAGGGCCATCCTTAATTGGCTTAAGCATGGAGACAAGGGCTCCAAGTATTTCTTTCAAATGCTTAAAACCAAAGAGGCTGAGGAGCATATTTATAGTATTTGGAATAGTGTCAGACATATCATTGAGGCCAAAGAAATACTTAATTCCTTTAAAAGTTTTTACAGTAGAGTCTTTACATCAGAAGACAGTGGCATTTAAAAAGATCATGCTAAGAAAAAAATCAAGAGTTTGATCCCTAATAAGATTTCAGAGGATGACTCAACTACTCTAATCAAAGATTAATCTTTGGAAGAGATTAACAATGCCATTATGACCCTAAGCAATGATAAATCTCCAGGGCCAGACGGACTACGAGTGAAGTTTTATAAGTAGAACATGAACTAGATTGGTAAAGAGCTTCTAGGACTCTATAATGAAGCACTAATTGCAGTTTCCTTGGGGTTTGAGATCAACACGAGGCTTATCAAAATCATCCCCATGGAGAGTGATATGTCTCTTCTCAAAAACTAGAGACATTTCACTCTCCTTAATGTTTCTTACAAAATTATGGCTAAAGTCATAGCTAAAAGACTGGAAAGCATACTCCCTAAGGTGGGTAGTGCCACACAAACAAGATTTTTGAAAGGTAGATATATTTTGGAAAATTTTCTTACTTGCTGGGAAGCATTGAATTGGACTAGAGAATCAAAGCAAAATATCTCTATGCTACTCATAGATTTTGAAAAAGCATATGACATGGTAGAATGGAGTTTTATTTTCATGATGCTTGAAGGTTTGGGATTCCTAAAATAATTTTTTGGCATGGTTAAAATTCTTATGGTAGATGCTCATGCCATTATTGAGGTGAATGGTGCAAGATCATATCCCTTTGCCCTTACTAGATCTATCAGGTAAGGCTGGCTGCTTGCACCTTCTTTATTTGTCCTTGTTGTGGATGCTATGTTCTATCTATTGAGGGATGATCAATTATCACCAAGAGTCCATGGTGTTCTTCTCCCCAACATGGAGGAATTATCTAATGCTCAATTTTCTGATGACACTGCAATGCTAATACAGTTAATTGAGAATAAAATTGTGACACTAATGAACAAAATGAACCTTTTTTGTGAGGCCTCAAGGAGTAGAATATCTCTTCCTAAATCAGAAATGCTTAGATTAGATAATAAGGCACCTAAGTGGTTTGACAAATACCATAATGTATGGGGGGTCCCACTCACTAGGTCAGATACCTGGGTATCCTGTTTACTATCTGTCCAAATTTCAGAGATATGTGGAACTGGATTAAAGAAAAAAATGATTTTTTTTGAAAAGTTGGAATAATCACTACCTCAACATGGTAGGTAGGATACAAGCATGCCAAAAAATTCTTTCTTCATATTACATTTATTATTATTCCACGTGGCTATTTAATCAATATTAGTTCAATATCATCCAAAAGATGATCATGGATTTTCTTTGGTTGTATGGAAAGAGAAAGAAGAAGAGACACTTTGTTAGATGGTCTTGTTGTACTATGAGCGAAGCTAAAGGGGGTTTGGGCCTGAAGGATCTTTAAAATTAGGGGATTTCCATTGCGATGAAATGAATATCAAAGCTTTACAAGGTATGAACCGTGGAAAGTGTTAATCACACATAATATAGCTAAATTAGTTCCTAGTCAAGGGCACTCATGGAAAGATCTTCCCTTTACTGACATCATTGATGGGCAATATCTAGTTAAGACAAAAGGGTCTGTTGTTTTTAGATCTATTTGGAAGGCATGAGAATCAGTGAGGAAGCTTATTACACATAATGATGTTATTGGCTCCAACCAAAAAATCTATGGTGAGAGATCTATATGGTGGAATTTGAAATATAAAGACAAACCTCTTGCACTCATTTAGGGTTTCTCAACTAAAAGTTGGGCTAGTAAAGGAATTAGAATCTTCAAGGATATCATATTGGATGGTTGAATGATTTCTTGGAATGCTCTATGTGTTGAGTTCAACATACCTCCCACACAGTGGAGAACCTATTCAATGCTAAGAGATGCATGCTGCACTTTTTCCCTCCTCAAACCCCATGAGACCATTTAAGATATATTCACTTCCTTTATCTAGTTTGATTGTTCCCCCCTTCCTAGTATTACATCCAAAAGCATTTACTCTTCCCTTGCCGACAGTAATGATATTCTTTCCCACATTGCTTCCTCTTAGAACTCTGATCTTAACCCCTCATATTGGCAGTCCACCCTCATTAGTATTTGGTAAAGACCTTTTGAGCCTAAAAAAAGATGTTTATTTGGAGTATTCTTCTACTTAAATTTCTTGTTTATACAAATAATGGTGAGCTTAACCCGTGTCTTATCTGTAGATTATCTGAGTCCATAATGCACATCTTCTTCTTTTGTCACTTTGCTAAAGAAGTTTGGAAATTATTTGGTTTTAATATTGGCTGCAACATTGGGAAGTAATGGTGGGTAAAGTCCAGTGCTTAAAGAAAGATGCTAATTTTTTTTTGTCTATTTTTGCAAGTGAAGTTCTTTGGTTAATTTGGAAATATAGGATTGATAAAATTTTTAATGGAAATACTAGGTTTCTTACTGGGTCTCTTAGGAGACTCATTATAGATGACATTGTTTGGCAGGTTGCTATCACTTACAAAATTTCAAGGCAGAAGTTTGAGAGGTTGTTAGGAGATGGAGAGGTTCGAATGTATGTCAATGAGATATCTCATGGTCACACATAGACTAGAAGGTTTGCTGAACGATCTCCTTTTGAAATAGGATTGGAGAAATTCCTTGCGGAGTTGGAGTCACAAAGGAGGAGGATATGAGAAAATGATCTTGTACCTGCTATTTTTTTTCCTCAAGCAACAATCCCTTTGGCTATGGAAGTACCCACTAGAGCTGAAGTACCCAACTCAAATGTTGTAGACGTAGCTTTCCTTAGATGGTTAGATGGGTCACTGCCATGGGCAGCCTGGATCAAGTAACAATGATAGCATTATGTTTCCTTAGTTCTGATGTAGTCCTTGTAGACGCTTTTATGTTCATATCGATCATACTATGTATACTTTTGTCTTCACAACAATTGTTTGTATTGGATGAATCAATGGATTTTAGTGATACATCTTAAGTTGCTATAGGAGATGATATGCGCATGTGGTAACTCTCCGAATAGTTGGATGTATTTTGATCTTAATATATGTAATACAAAAAACACTCGAAGCAGTTAGGGCCCGTTTGGCGTTGGGCATTAACCTGGAATAAGCATTAGTTAATGCTAGAATAATTTAATTCTTTGTTTGTGGGCATTTTATGAATTCTCAAATTAGAAAACTAATCCCCATTTTGGGGACAATGCTTGCATTAGTTAATTCTAAAAAAATAGCTGGAATTCATTTCTTATTCGAGAATACGCTATTTATGGGTTCAAATTTATTTTATTTTATTAATTTTTATTTATAAAAAAAAAATTTAATCTTTTTTTAATGTGGGTATGTATATATATACACATGTGTGTGTATATACGTGTGTGTATATATACACATGTGTGTATATACACACATATGTGTATATGCACATGTGTGTATATATGTGTGTATATATACACATGTGTGTATATACACACACATATGTATATACACATGTGTGTATACACACATGTGTATATATACACATGTGTGTATACACACATGTGTATATATACACATGTGTGTGTGTATACACATATATATGTGTGTGTGTATATGTGTATGTGTATATATGTGTGTATATGTGTATGTAAATATATATGTGTATATGTGTGTATACAAGTTAAAAATACATATTGTTCAAATTAATTAAAAAAATGAAAAATGATCCTTATTCCAATTCCACAATATGGGATCCAAACGCAGAATAACTTATTCCAGCTTTCATTTTCAGGATTAATTAATTCGAGAATAGGTCCTTATTCTAGAATAGGCCTATTCTGGATAAATTAATGTCATGCACCAAACGGGCCCTTAGTGAAGTAAAATATGGAACCTTAATCCAAGTAACAAAATCAAGATGATTCTAATGCAAGAAAAACCATAAAATTTTGATTGTTGGAGTATCTATGGAATCATAATCATCAAAACAAATAAGTCATGCTGCCAAGGAACACTATAAAAAAATTTATTGGATAAATCATGGAATTTTATTGATAGATTATCTAAAACTCAATTGGAGTACATGAATTAAAAAATACCCTCCCAAGTGATAGAATGCCCATGTAATCATATAGGATACCCATAAGGATGGAATTGAAATAAAAGATACTTGGGGTTAGATTTGGAAAAAGAGATGGCATAAAAAAACTCCTCAATCTCTTTTAATGTCATAATAATCGTGAAAGCCAAAGATTGTCGCAAAAAATTACAAAATCAAGAGCCAAAAATATAGATCTAACTTCAAACAACAAAATTTGATACCAAACAATGAAATCTAGAAAAATAACTTGCCAAATTTTCAAACAAAAATTTTAATATTAAAAAGTTTTAAAAATGAATTCATACCATACAATGTGATGCCTTACCATGCACATGAAGGTATAAAAACAGATTGATTTACACAAAGGTTACACTAAAAAATGAATATGTTGGCCAAGACATGAATTTTCCTGAACATTGACCATAATTTTTCAACGCCTATGACAGAGTCCTCTAGTACGACTATAGAATTGTAGACCGTATGGAGTATTGAATATGACAAAAGAAACCTTTGACACCTAGGGATAGGAATGACTAATTTTGATGATTTGACTCGTGATCTTTAGGTTTTTGGGCTTTCCAAATGTAATGGCAAGGTCAATTGTGGCCCAAAGTGATCCACAAATTTAGCTAACTCTTGGATCAAGAAACGTTCACCCTACTTGAAACTCTTCTATATTTGGTCCATCATGTCATATTTCAACGAAACAAAAGCTAATATTGACTTTCTCTGATATCCTAGATTCAATTGTGAGGTCCTCCCAAAATGTACCCAATAATCAATTTTGATGGTGTCTCTTAAATTCAGAAGTCTACAACATTACAACTCTGATCCCATGTAGTTTCTCTAGATTTAACCCTAGGTATCTTTTATTTCAATTCTTTCTCTATGGGTATCCTGAAGAATTACTTGGACATCCTGTCACTTGGGAAGGTGTTGTTTTGATCCATGCACTTCATTTCAGTTCCACATCACCTATCAATGTCTTTTTGCTTCAATTAGATTCTAGGGTTGCTCCAATGGAGAGTTGTCAAGTGTTTCCTTAGCAACATGACTTTTTTGTTTGCTTTATTATGATTCCAAAATACTCAAATTTTCAACATTTCCTTCATTAAAATTATCTATTTTTTTTATTGGATTAAGGTTCCATATTACTCCACATGGTGCTTCCAATATTTCTTTGCACTAGCGTTATCTCATATTGAGGGGGGAGTTACAAAGTCTCTCCACTTTCCTTTGTTTGGATGGGAGATCAAGTATATTTGTGATGGATGTACTCATGGAGCCCTCCTTTTTCAATACTTGATTGTATATTTTCTCTTTTAGAGATGAGTTTTATCCCGATAGGTTTTATCATTTTCTCCCACATCACTCATCTTGCTAACTAAAATTAAGTTTCATGATAAAATAGGAATATGCAAGACACCATCAATCCCCTTCACTCTACCATCATGGAATCAAATTTTGACTCATCTATGACCAACAACCCTCAAGTGAGATGGGTTAGAGGCTAAAGGGTCACCCACCAACCCCTGCATGCAAGACCCCTACAATTCTATGATCCTACTATTCACCCCTCGCTCTCCTCCTCCCAAGTGGTGAGGAATCATAGTCGACAATCCCCACCCAACTTACTCGTACAGTTAATCGAGCTCCTCCCATTGGAATAGTAGGGCAATTAGTAGTCTTCTGGTAGGTAGATTTTCTGCATGGGGGGTGGGGTTATATTGGCGGTCCTATAACTATAGTTACCTATGAATGCAAACTGTCATTATTCTGCAGGGTAGTAAGGCCCCTGGGGTGGGTTGGATTATGTAGTTAGCTAGATACACCTTCCCATTGTCGAGCTCTTCATACTTCAAAAATCAAGCTCTATGAAAGGTCATGTGGGAAGAGGCACCTAAATCTATTAACCACACATTTTTCAATGCATGTGCTCCCAAGGCTACAACAAAAGCATATACTTATCTTGAGAGGATTTTTCCGAGCTAGAGTCAAAAAAATCCCATTTATCTTTCTTTTTCTCCTTGCACTCTTTTTGAAAATGACTAGATTTTTTCGCAGTTTCAACTTTTCACCTTAGACAATTTATCAAGAGACTTAGATCTCGTTAGAGACTTGAATTTATACTTCTTACCCTTCTTCTTTCCTTTCTTCATCATTCTATCATGAACAACTAATGCCTCCTTATTCATCCCAAGAGATTTCCTTCACATCTCTTCATATAACAATGAAGCAGTCACATCCTCCAATTTGAAAATGGTTGTTGTGGTTCCAATGACCATAACAAGGTGATCCCACAAGTCTATAAAAGAACATATTAGAAACATTCTTTTTCTAGATCATCAATCTTAACACCAATAAAATTTAGCATAGCAAAAACCATATTAAACACATTCTTGTGATAAAAAACAAATCACCCTTGCTCTATCCTTAGAGATTACAACTTATGTATCAAGGAATAACATATTTACCAGGGTTTTCCCTGATAAATATCACCAAGCTTCTTCCAGAGCTCAACTGCATTCTTCAAGAGTAAATACAATAGAAAAGAATTCTAGAGAAATTTCAGCCCACAAAGGCTTCTTAGAAGGTATCCAATCTATATTCAAATTACACTAAGAGGCCACATATTTATAGAGTTTAACACAAGCAGAAAACACCCGTGGTTTCCAAAACCTACTCCAATGCCAGAGAGGTATGTGGTCTAATAAACAACTTGCTAATCCCATGACATGTTGCACATAGCAACTTCCAAATCAATAATGCATAACTCATCCATAATGGCTACCTTGCCATATGCAACATCTACCTCACACCACTTGTCAAAAGTGAACTCCACCATAAATACCATTTGATAAATAATAACTCTCCATGACTCTTCCACCAAACAAGTACCCACCATAGTCATAATAAAAATTCGTCATAGTTCCAACATTGCAACCTATGACACTAGTCCCCTAATTTTAGGACTTCCAAAGTGGGTGTAATAAAATAAATATGTTTGGACTCTAAGGTTGAGACACCTTAATCCCAACACAATATATGCATTTACAACACTCTAATTTTAGAAAGAATTTTTTTGACAAAGCAATGGATGTTTAAAACTACTAGTATAGATATGAGTGACAATATAAAGGGTCAACACATGTACATGAATTCTAATGGATACATGGAGAATCAAACATAGATAAGATTTATTGGTCAACTAATTAATGAAAAGGTGCATAAAGATATTACAACTTCATTGTGCATGCACGAGATCTTAGGGAAAATAAACATAAAACAAATGTACTTGCATGTTTATAACTTTTTTGTACAAATCTATAGTATTACATTTTTGTCAATTGTTCTTTAAATATTGAACATTAAACCATTTAGATTCATTTTGCAGTTACTCCACAACTTTCTTCACATCCATGCCTAAAATATGCAACACAAATTGCAAAAATAAATTTTGACAATGACTACAAGGAGATTCTCAACACGGTAGAAAGACATACAATGTGCAGAGAGGAAGCATGTCTACGAAAATAAGAGGGAAAATGGATTGCAGGTACACATTTTGATACAATTTTAAAAATATTATTGTTCTAACGATTTACATAATGTAATTCTATTTTACTAGTATAACCTATAGGTATAATACTCCATGGCCAATAAATTTATAAGCCGTAAAGTTGTATGAAGATCTACAAATTTGATGAAAAAATTAACGTGCAAGAAATGATGATAGACCTAAGATACATAATCAATATATATTGTAACTTTGGAGAGAAAACATAGATTGGAAACTTATCCTTTCAAAACAAGTTATAATTAAATATATTAAAAAGTATGCAACCAAAGCGTAAAGAAGCTCCTAAACCTATGGGAGCAAATATTATTTGGACTTACAAACATTGAAAATCTAGATGATTTAGCTCTTCAAAAGCTTATAGGAATCTTCTAATTGAAAGAATCATGAATATTGGAGCACAAGAGACAAGTCCCATGTTATTTGAACTACCACTTATAGAAAGTAGTGGAAGATTATTAATGTAAATGTATCAATTGAAGTCTTCTTGAACGTATAGTATAGAATGATGAGAATAACGATAAAGAACATATAATTTCTTTCATTGATACATCATTGAAATACACCACTTGTTATGGAAGCAATCTATCTGCTTGATGTTTCAAATCATGGATAAATAACTCCTGAAGAAAATGAGAAAAAATAGAATCCAAGAAAAAAATAATTTTGTAAACGTGTTTCCAAGATTCATATCTATTCCTACACGTGCCTACTTGATAAATGTGTACTTTTTTTTTTCTCATAATTATTACTTCAAAAACCTTTTTGCAACATTCAAAGGGATATTAGTCATAACAATGATTGAATAGTATCAAATTGGGATAACTTTTAGTAATAATCGATGACTCATGCAACATAGAATAGAGAATAAAAATGTTCAAAATATTGATGATATGAAAAATGAAGAGGATGTTATCATAGAAGAAGCTACAATAGAAAACTGAAGGGGGAATAATATCAATAGACTTCATCATGTCTAAATAATGCAAATTTTAAAGATATATATGCTTAGTAGGAGAGATACGATAAAGAGGAAAATTGGTCCCACAAATTTCAAGGTGAACAATATACAAATGAGGCCATCAAGTTTATTACCAACACAAAAGTACTAGTTGTCTCATTCATGATGACATACCACAATTGAACAAGTAAACTATGAAAACCTCAACAATATAGGAACAAATAAATAGTTAATGTTATATTTCTTGCTACCACACAAATAAAAATGAATCTTCCTTGTTTATGTTAATTCAAGGGGAAACATGAATAGGTAAATCATATGTGATAGATGTTGCAAATGAAACACTTTAGATTTCTACATCGCAAGATCCATCTCTTCTAGTTCTACTTGCACCAACTAGAATTGCAACCTTTAATATAGGAGCATCAACTATTTATTCAAGATTAAGAATGCCAATAAGAGATTTTAAAGAACTTGAGGGAACAAGACAAACAAAATTACAAGAGGGAACGGCACATGTTAAATATTTTTATTTAATAAAATTGGTTTCCTTGATGAAAGATTAATTGAGAACATATAGCTATATGTATAACTAAATACATATACATACTAACTATATTTATATAATTTTATCAACGAAAGGTTAATTAAGGTTCATGAATGTTAGTTGCCACTCATTAGAATTGTTTATTTGTGTGAATTCCAAGAGAGAACATATATTGTGAAGAGAAATTTCAAAATTGTTATCCATATTGATATCCTTTTTATGCATGTTTCTATATTAACTTACATGTGGACTTCTTATTTTTTATAGTGAGATGTATATTCATAGTAGTTCACATGCAAATAAAAATGAAGACAAAATGGAATGTGGAAAAATAAAGATGTTGCACTTTTTTTCTTTTTTTTTAGATTCATTTTGATTGGGTTGGCTCCAATGCAATGGCTAGTGTATGATTTGTAGTTATGCATAAAAGTTGACTAATACCCTTGTAACATAAGAAATGGTGAACCCTCAAGTGGTTTAGGGTAAAGGGCTCACCAAATCTAAGATGTTTTTGGGGGATTGTTTAGATATCCTATGTTACATTAGGAATACCTCTAAATGCTTCACTCTCAAACCCAAATCAGATTAGCAAATCCCAAATGAGATGAAGGTATTCTAATGCTAGATCTAGACTTGAAAATGGAGTTTGAAGATGAATTCCTTTATTGTTAAGATGTGTATGATATGCAAGATTATGAAAGGAATGCAATCTATGATAAATGAGATGATTACTTACTATATATGATATCGGATCAAATGTATAAAAGGTAATAAAAAATGAAAGGAAGAAGAATGAACTCACCTTGAAAGCTAGGAGAGGAGGAACTATATTCAAATCTGGAAATGACTGTCGCAAAACTGTTAGAACCAGATACCATTATGGATCTGGAACTCTAAGACATGTATTTTCTAACAATGAAATTTGCAGATCCAAAGGAAAATGTTGAACCAAGTCGGTCTTGTCCAATAAATTCAGCCTTGTCCTAGAGGCAAAAAAAGTAAGTGAAATCTGTAGCAGACCAGTCACAAATCTTGCAACTTTGAAATTCTAGATTCAAAACTTGAAAACCTGTTTTGCACACAAGAACAAGGGAAATAGGTTGATGGAAATGAGATTTCCTTGGTCAAGCCACTATATATAGGAATCAACCTTGAAATGAAATAAGGGAATTGCATAAACAAAATAAATGTCAGATTTACCTTGCATTGAAAACCCTCATGGATGGATATATAATTCAGTCAACTCCACAAGGATGCTTCTATGCTTGGAATATGTTGCATAATTAAGGACGCCTTCACAAATTCAATAGATCTATACTTGCCAATACTAGATCTTCAATGATTGAATGCTTGAAATCATGGATGGAGAAGAGGAATGGATCTCCTTGTTTGCTTGAGAATTCCTCCACTAGGTCACCATGGGAGAGAAACTCACATCAGGAAGAGAAGATTTCCTTTGAATGAAAGGATTAAGATTTGGAGATCTTAAATGGGTGATTGTCTTCATATCTTGAATCGACAACCTTAATTGATCAACTTGAATGCTTGAATACTTGATCTTGAATTTGAAATCATGTAGGTATGTTTGCATATAGAATTGGATTGCATAATAATATTGGATAGCTTGCATTAAGAATGGTTGTCAAAATGAGAGGAGAAGACACCTGTTTATACTCATTTTGGGATTCAAAATTGCCAGGCTGAACATACTGAGATCGAGAAATAAAACATCCTCGCATTGGGCCCAGAGCCCACTTAAAACAAACCCCCAAGGACAATCAAACTTTTTTAGGATAAGGGTGACTTAGGTCGGCCTATTCCTGTAGGGGTTAATTTCAAAGTGAATCTAAGGTTCAGGCAATGTGCAAAGTCTCGAGAAAAGAACATGAAAGATGCGGGAAATCAAGCATAAAGACCTTCAGATCTAGGAATCACTAAAATGGGGTCTAGTAGGTCATAAAGCACATGCAATTAATGAGTTATAAATTTTAAGGATGGTACATTTATCCCCCACTTAGTAGGAATATGAGATAAGATCATGCTCACGGTAAAGTAGATCAAATGCATAAGGTGATCTCATTAAGGTTAAGTAGATAAAGAAACATCAAGACCCCAAGTGACTTAAGTCCTCATCAAAACCGAAACCAAAATAAGAGAGAGAGAGAGAGAGAGAGAGAGAGAGATTCTTATTGTGAACCACATAAGGAAAGCGCTGCAAAAGATGGAATTGAATAGTCTAGCAAGTTATATTATGCTAGTCCAATCCATCAACATGGATCAATCCTTAAAGGAAAGTTCTTCCAATCATGGACCCAGTACGATCAGTCCTAAGGAGAGGCACGCTTCCTTAGGGATCAAATAAGGGTGGTTAGTCAAGGACCAAATGTGTGTAGTCAACCAAGGGACCAAATGTGTGTGGTCAGTCAAGGGACCAAGTGTGTGTAGTGGGGATAAGTCTGAGGATCCACTAAAAATTAATAGCATCTAATCACTGTGTGTGTGCAAATTGTGAGAGGAGTGTATGCCCCCACATTAAAACTATTGCAAACGCCTTAAAAGGAGCAATTTATTTAACAGAGCGTACATGCATCCACGAGAAACGTTTACACTAAGAAATACCCACAAGAAAGGACAAATCAAGGGAAATGAGCACATGACAAAAGAGAGCAATGAAGGGATCTACCAACTATAGGGTCAGTAGGTCATATGATAACTCATGTATATTACAATTATGTCAAAATGAACTATTATTATCCCCCAAAGGAAGTAGAACTACAAACATAATGGAAGAAATGAACACAAGAGTTACAAAGAAGAGTCATTTTAGGCAAGCATTACAGAGACAAACAATAATAGGTAGCTAATGTTTTGCATCATCCCAAGCAGAAAAAAATAAGTCACTTTACGAACAATGACACAAGCACGACATAACATGTAATTGTATGCACCCTAAAATGGTCGCCTAGACTTTGGGGCCCATTTATCATTTTATCAAATTTCCTGAATCAATGCTTTGGAACATTTTCAATTCAAATCAATTTCCTTGATCAAATTGTAATTAATTCAATTATTTCAATATTTCCTAAGGTTTGACCATTTTTA
>MU228011.1:1083504-1114881 GCA_018584345.1 Thuja plicata
TTGAGCTTGGATATTGCAACTTCTCTCTTCTTGTCTCATTCTTCTTGCATTCATGGCTACTCATATATATTAGAATCATGTTTATTTCCATAGATTAGATTTGCATTTGTACTTCCTTTCATAGATTCATATGCATTGTTATCATTTAGATTAATTTCCTTTTATGCATTGCAATCAAATAGATTAAATCTCATTTTCATGCATTCGAATCTCTCGTTTCATGGTGTATTTGCAATAGACACAACTAGGTCAATCTGAGGGCCTTCATTTTACATTTTTACACATCCATGATTAGAGAGCTATGGATCGATATTTGAGGCCTCATTCTTGAGAAACCTTAAATGGAATGATTCATAGAAGTGTGACAACATTTATGCACACAGTAACAACATATTGAAGAAGAGATATACAAATAGAATAATATGTATGACATTGTGATTCCTTTATCACCTTGCGCCAACAGAGAAACAATGGTTTAAAGAAATCTAAACAGAACATGAAACAAGTAGCACGTCACAAGGGAAGCACATCATGACAAACAAGCAAACAAAAAAGAAAATAAAAGATCCATCATACAAGAGGATCTATTCAAGCGTATCACTTGCCCCCATCTCTATCCATAATGTTTAGGGAAGGTGGGCAACTCGTAAGAGGAGAAACATCAAGCTCAACAGAAGGAACAATAGCCAGTTTGAAACAAGGACCCTACTGTGAAGAGAGGTCACTATGTTCATCACTAGGAGTGATAGATAATTGTTGTGAAAGCATAGCTGGTAAATCATGATCAATATCAATAGTTTCATACATGTCATCAGAATCACTACAATGAATATCATTGTTAGCATCAAGAACATCATCATCAAGAGTATCTTTTTCATCTAGATTAATTATAATAGAATCCAAGATACGAATAACATTGTCATGTTTGTTCTTTCTAACTTTGTTTAAATTTACTTCCACCATGGGCTTAGGCATGGGTTGGTAAAAGGGAAGTAGTGTATGAGAAGGTGTATGAGGTGAAGCAATATTTTAAGAAGCGCGCTGACATGCTCTAGCAATATGCTTGCGACAAAGATCACGAGCATGGAAGTTACGTTTGGTTTTGATAGAAATTTGAGGTGGGATAGGATCAATCAACATCGGGTCCTTTTCTTGTTTTTGAGGAAGAAGTGAAGGAACCACACTAGGTTGAGAGATAGGTTAAGAAGTATGTGTATAAGTAATAAGAAGAGGTGGTATAGGTGGTGTAGGAAGAATTCCATGTCTAGTACAAAGAGACACAACATAATTAGGTTTTCTCAGTTAACAAATATTTTAAACCTTGTAGGCTTGATATGATCTAAAGAGATGGTCTGGATAGGTTTGAGTTGGTTGCGGCGTAGAAGGCCAAAATAAATCAAGGTCAACTGAGTCACAATGAACAAAAAGGTGATAAAGACTATGGTTAACAGTCATGATTTCTCCATTAAGAGGAAATTTAACACATTTATGAATAGGAGAAACCATAATTCATGCATGGAGGTAAGCCAAGGAAGACCAAGTTTGACTTAAAATTGATCATAAGTTGGAATAACAGTGAAGGTAACATCTAAAGTTTTACTACCAAATTCAACAGGGAAGGAAATAGAACCATGTGAAGGATAAAGGAAACCATTGAAATTTTTAATCTTCACATCAGATGTATTGTAAAAGTCCTTTTGCAATTGTTTACTAAAAATATGTTCTTCAATTATCACATTCACCATGCAAGTGGGGTCGATAAGGGCGCCACGAAAGGAAGGCCATTAACCTTTTTGACAATATAGAGGGGACCATCAGGTGCTTTAATTGTCTCACTAGGATCAAAGGTAATGTAGGGTTGAGATAGAGATTTAGGTTTGACTTGCTCAACTCAGTTAAAAATGTGATTGGCTTCATTAACTTTGTCATCATAGTCAATGCATTGGGAAGTAGAAGGTTGATCAATGGTTTTGGTTGAATGAGATGACAAAGGATTGGCATAGATTTGCAAGTTTTGGTTAGGAGGTGCCACAGATTTGTTTCCTTGATCATTGTCACTATCAACAAATATAGCCTTAGAATCAATAAGATCTTGGATAACAATTTTCAAGCGGAAACACTTTTTAGCATCATGACTAGGCTGACAGTGATATTTGCAAAAAACTTTGGGATCAAAGTATTTGGATTTAGTTTTAGAGGTGTCAATTGATTTGATAGGAGGAATTTTTAACACATTAGTATTAATTAACTTCAACATCACATTATGAAAAGATTTAGAAAGCCAAGTATAATTACGAGCAGGTTTAAAAATAGACGAAAAAGGAGCCACACCATTGGATGTTGTTGCCATTTGTTCATCAACATTGTTTGATGATTTGTTGATTTTGATGTAGTTGTTTGATTTTTGAAATTTGTTTAATTAGACGCGACATCACTCTTATCAACAAGAACATGAGCCATTGGAGTGGTGCTCTCGAACTTACTCACTTGTAGTTGATAATGATGAAGCACTTCACACAATTGTGGGAATGAAGATATTTAGACAAAAGTATCTTATCTCTAATGCTACTTTGCAAATTAGTAATAACAATGCACTACACATCAATATCAGGCACAGGGTAAGAAATGTGAGTATACAAATGCTCAAATCTACCAATGAAATCACAAATTTTTCTTTTAACAACTTGTTTACAATTCATTAAATCAGTTAGAGAGATTTTAGGACCAAAGTTGTTTTGAAATTGTTTAATTAAAGCATTAACAAGTTTTTGGAAGGAATCAACTGAATAAGGAGACAATGAAAAATACCATTCCAAGGCTTTGTCTTGGAAGGTTATAGTGAACAACTTTGCCATGAACCTATGGTCATGAGAAAAATCACTACACAAAGTTTGGAAAGTTTTAACATTAGTCACATGTGGGATCACCCTTACCATTATATGTTTCAGGATGAGGAATCTTCATATATTGTCGAATTACAATACCGATAATATCCATAGACAAGGGACTAGCAATGTCACAAGTAGGAATGTTGAACTTGGATTGAGTCATGGAAGAAATTTGTTGTAAAGAAGACACAATTTGAACCAAGCTATTAATGGTAGGATCAGTAGAAAGAATGGTAGGAGGAGAAACATGAGAAATGTTAGGAACGTTGTTGGAGATTGAAGGAATGGTTGAGTATGAAAAAGGGACACTATGGTAAGTGGGCATGGATGATGGAAATGAAACACATGAAACACTTGATGGGATAGAAGGATAAATAGGATTAGGAAGACTCACATGTGTAGGAATGGAAATTTTAATTGAAGTTGTCATGATAGGTGGAGCATAAGTGGACACACTAGGACTTGAAGAAGAGATAGGCAAAGAGGTCTCAACACTTGTAGTAGGTGGAGTATAGCATAACTCTTGAGAACAATCCTTAATAGGTTTGATATTGTTATCAATGAGATTTGAAATGTTATGCAAGAGGTCAACACCATGGTCATTGTTGTGAATACGTTTCCTTAAGCCTTTTACAATGATAAGAGCCTCAGGATTAGAGTTGTCTTGACTTAAATCATTCTTCAAAATTTTCAAAGTCTTTACAAAGATTTTGGACTTGGATAAGAGGAACTCTTAAGGAATCATCTTCATCATGAGAAGAATGAAAAGAGTTATTCTCTATGATAGGATTGATGCCATTACGATTCATGTTGGTCTCATCTAGATTCCTAGGAAAGAAGGAGGTGTCAGGATCAAAGAAACCCATAAGTTTATGACTTCTTCTAACTGGTATGCTATAGGTTGGACTCAAAGTGATGAAGCTCATGCACAAGATAATGAAGAGAAAGAGGAATGCAATGCAATTTGAAAGAAATATGCAAAAGGAAGAAGCACATTAACAATTAAATTTAAACTAGATATGAGTGCATGCTATATAATAAATTATAATGCATACAAAGTATATCTAAATACCATTTATGATGTAAATGAATATAAAGTAGATCTAAATGCAAAGAAGGAGAATTTAACACCAAAATTAGAATGGAAATGAACTAAGTCGGGCTCACCAAAATGTAACTTAAGAAATGGTGAACCACAAGGCATGGGCCTAGGAAGATGGCTCATCAAATCTAAATGTTAGAGAGGGGGAATGTTTAGATATCCCATGTTACATTGGGATTACCTCCAAAGGCTTTACTCTCAAACCCAAATCAGATTAGCAAAGCCCAAATGAGATGAAGGGATGCTAATGCTAGATCTAGACTTGAAAATGGAGTTTGAAGATGAATTCCTTTATTGTTAAGATGGGTATGATATGAAAGATTATGAAAGGAATGCAATCTATGATAAATGAGATGATTACTAACTATATATGATATCAGATCTGATGTATAAAAGGAAATGCAAGATGAAAGGAAGAAGAATGAACTCACCTTGAAAGCTAGGAGAGGAGGAACAATCTTCAAATCTAGAAATGATCGTCGGAAAATTGTCAGAACCGGAAACCGTTATAGATATGGAACTTTGAGACCTGTATTTTATGATAGTGAAATTTGCAGATCCAAAGGATAGTGCTGACCCAAGTCAGCCTTGTCTAAGAAAGTCAAACTTGTCTTGGAGGTAGAAAAGTGGGTGGAATTTGTAGCGGACCAGTCACAAATCCCGCAACTCTGAAATTCTGGATCCGAAACTTGATAAAACCTGTTCTTGCACACAAGAAAAAGGGAAATAGGTTGATGGAAAGGGGCTTGCCTTGCTAAAGCCCTTTTATAGGAATAAACCTTGAAATGAATTAAGGAAATTTCATAAATAATATAAATATCAAATTTACCTTGCATGGAAAACCCCCATGGATGGATGTAGAAATCAATCAACTCCACAATGATGCTTGTATGCTTGGAAGATGTTGTAGAATCAATGATGCCTTCACAAATTCAATGGATCTACACTTTCCAATCCTACATCTTCAATGCATGTATGCTTGAAATCATGGATGGAGAAGACGAATGGATCTTCTTGCTTGCTTGAGAATTCCTCCACTAGGGCACCATGTGAGAGAAAATTGTCTTTGAATGGTGGGAGAAGAATTGGAGACCTGGAGATCTCCAATGGATGCTTGCCTTCAAATCTTGAATCCGCCACCTTAATTGAAAAACTTGAATGCTTGAAATTCTTGATCTTGAGTTTGAAATCATGTAGGTATGTTTTCATATAGAATTGGATTGCATAATAATACTGGATAGTGTGCATTAAGAATGGATGTCAAAATGAGAGAAGAAGACCCCCTTTTATACTTATTTTAGGATTCAAAATTGCCAGGTCGACCATACTGAGATTGGGAAATAAATCACCCTCACATTGTGCCCAGAGCCCACTTAAAACCAACCCCTAAGGACAAGGCTGACTTGGGTCGGTCTAGTCCCGGGGGGGTTAATTTCAAAGTGAATTCGGGGATCGAACAGTGTGCAAAGTCTCAGGGTAAGAACATGAAAGATAAGGTAAATCAAGCATATAGACCTTCGAATCTAGGAATCATTAAACTGGGGTCTAGTAGGTCCTAAAAGACATCCAATTAATGGGTGCTAACTTTTTAGGATGGTACAACAGTAAACCTAACCTAATTCTATCCACACACATCTTGAGAGACCAATTCTAACTTCCATTTTACTCATTCTCTACTTGAATTTATCATAACCTATTAACGGGACTTTGTGACCGGGTCCGCCAATAGATGTAAGTTGTCACTGGGTACCGGGGTACTGGCCAACTTCGTCTGTAAATGTTGTTTGGGGAAATGAGATTCCCCGGGCCTTCAAGCACGTGAGAGTCGGGTCTCAATAGTGCGGGAGCTTAGTTGGGAATGTGACTGCTTTGTTCGGGGGGATAGTTGGATATCTTGGCTCATCTTCTCTGGGGGTCTGACATGTCAGAAGAATAAGACAAGAGAAGAGGAGTGGAAGAATCGGCCTCGAGAAGAGAGTCAGGAGGAGAAAAGAAGAAATCTGATCCCCCGGGGATCGAGGCTACATGCCTCATAAATGGGAGAGCGGCTCACTTTCTCTGATGCGCCAAGTGTTACTTTGGAGTGGCGCCTTGGGAAGACCACCTATCAGAATCATCCTCTGAGCCGACTTGCCTTATCACGGTTACCTACTTTCTAACATCTTTATTAACCATCTGATAATGACCGGTCAGCTTCGGGAACCGAGACACTGGTCGCTGAAAGAATACAAAATTGTGGGATCCGGAACTCCTGGATTCGGAAGCTTGCGCCCCAAAGAATAAAGAATGCAACCAATATATGGTTGATGGAATTATCCAGACTCTGGAGAACTTTATTGCTGCTTATTGTTTTTCAATGTCTCCAACACCTGGCTTATGCCTTCTTCATCTATATCTTTAATACTGTCCCATCGACTGTGAACAACCTCCAATTTTTCCTCAACATCTCCAGCCCCGTTCTGGAATTCATCCACCATTTTTATGGCATCATGCGACCAGATCATTGTCTTGGATAGTCTAGATAACATGCCCTGGTCAAAATCTCCGGCAGCCGGATACAGGGACTCCATCCGTTCATCAAACTTGTTGAGGATGTAGTCCTCTGGGGTACATGTTCCGATGGTGAAGGGATCAACTTGCGATACTCCAGCCACAAATGCCTGAAATAGGCCCAAGGGCTATTGAGTCGTGATCACTTTCTCTTTCAAGGCCTTAACCAGTTCCTTGCATACCTCAATTCTGAGGCCAAGTCTAGAGTACTGGGCCTGGAGGGAATCATATGATTCGTCTCCTAAAATCCCCGCCTCTGTGGCGGCTTCTTCTCCGATGTTTCAGATTTCCTCCAGCCCGACCTTCCACTTTTCATACTTCACAAAATCTTTCTCCCATATAATAGCGGAGCCATTTGCCTAGCTGATAAGGATGTCAACCCGATAAAGGTCTAGGAGGGACGCCGCTAGATATTGTCTTATGGCGGCTATCTACTCGGCGACCCACCCATCTACAGCCCACGCCTTCTTTTTCATGGCCCGGAGAGAATCCACGTCGCCCTGCACAAGCGACAATCTAGAGGAAGGGGTTGTCAGGTGGATCTCGGCCAAAGGATGTGTAAGTTCCAACATAAATGCGAGGAGATTGGCATTGGTCTCTCTTTCCTCCTTCAACTTCTGGCCCTGCTTGATATATCTGGCCTCTACTGCTTTGGTGGCCTCCCTTAGCAAGTCCAATTCACCTTGCTTTTCTCTTCTCCCTAGTTCCACTTATGTGATGTTATAGTCTTCAGGCCTTACGACTGCTGCATCTGCACCTAGAGGGGGTGTTGCGATAGTCGCAACTATGTTTCCCGCTAGCCCAGTCTGGAGAGTATGGACTGTCTGCGCTTTCTTAGGCTTATGAGCCTCTGCATTTTTGGCCATCATTTCGGCCAGAGAGAGTGGAGCGCCTGATGCAACCACTGGGGCCTTTCTTTTTCTTGATTCCATCAACCACTGGGGCAGTTGGGATGGCTCTACTATTAAGACCTGTGTGTCGGGATTCCCTTTAGAATCCGACGGTGTGTTCCTGAGATGTACATTTTCTTCGGGCTCTTTCTCCTTCTCTTGCTCTTATTCCTTTTCCTATTCTCCGGAACCTTCAGTATTTTCCGCTATGCTGATGTCTGGAACCTTTTCTCCAGCCTCAACATTGTTTGTATCTTCAGGGACTTCCTCGTCCCTCCCAGCGTCAGTTGATCCTACATTTACATTGTCCGGGACTTCCTGGTCAATCTGCTGCTATTCTTCAGCTTCATTGGCCTCATCTGCTGGAACATTTTCCTCCATCGGAACATCTTCTGGAGGCGGGTGAGGTCTCTGGCCAAAGTTTAATAATGCGGCCGCTATTACTACCTCACCAAATGTGCTCCGGGGCACTTGATCACCTAGAGTAACCAAAGGCGTCTGGAGCATTATGAACGAGGGTACCGTTGATCCCGAAGGTCCGGTTTCCCCAACCATCAGCTGCTCATCTGTGGGTTGCCTTGGTGTATCTTCGGTCTCTGGGACCGGTGTCTTCTCCTGCTCAGGCTCCTTTTGTGCTTCATCCCGGGCCTCTTGTTTTGGTGCAACTTCTTCTTCCGGGATTTCCTTTTCTGCGGGGATCTCCTCTTTATCTTGGGCAGAAATTTCCTCCACCGCGTGACCTTGATGAAGTTCCATGAGCTCATCCGCTGAGAAAGTGTCATCAAAGTCATCATGCAGGGACGAGGAGTTAGAAATATTTTCAAGTTTGGGAGAAACCTAACTGACATCAACTGGCGGCAATTCTGGCATACTAGGGCTGGTGGCTGCGCTTGGTGTGGGGGTCACATTTTTCTTCTTCTTTCTCATTAGTGGAACCCCAGTCTCTAAAATGCTGGTAGACTCTGCCTCGGCGAAAGTGTGTTTGCTCATCATCGCAGCCAACGATGGGGATCCCGCCGGGCGAGCAGACGCCATCGGAGTTACGAGGAGGTCGAAAGATATCTGTGTGCTTATTTGCTGGCTGACCAGCCTCGCTGACTCCATTTGTTTTTGCAGTTGTACCATTAAAGGGGTGAGACCTTGGGGAGGCACCCTAGCCGGGGTGCCCTCTTTCTCTTTCCCTTTGCTCATGCCAGGTCTGGCGGCGACGAAAGATGGGGTCGGTCTAGCGCCGATGGAAGAGGGAGTGGCCTTACGAACCATTGGTTTCTTCTGGGTGCTTTTGGGACACACCCGGGCAAAATATTGGTGAATTTCTTCCAAAATAGGGTGACATACTCCCTCGATCGTCAAGTCTTCTGGGGTGGCCCAATCCACCGGAGGGAGATCTAACTTGTCCAATCCATGTCCTTTGTATGCTGGATCCTATAGCAGCCCGTCATCCGAAAAAATCTTTGAGAAAGTCTGAAGGTCAAGCATCTTCATGAGTCCCTTGCTCATCCGTGAATGTTGTCGGGCTCGGAGATCAAAACTATCTTGGCAGTCCGCCCAAAAATCTTCAATATCTACTTCATGTGGTGGGGATGCCCAGGGAATTTCTGTGGCAATCTTTCCCAGAGGATCATAGTTCTTTTGGGCATGGTGGAATTCCACCAGTCCCAGGCTTTTCAATTCATTATCTGCCTCCCTTGCTGTGGCGAGGCTGCACGTATAATTCCCGCACAAAAATGGGAATGGGACATTGATGACCTTCTTCAATGTAAAGAAGACATGTAGGTCCATCATCTGCCGACAGAACTCCAAAAGAATAATTTTGTCCCTGCAATACCGGGGCAGAAGATAGGGCTTCTCGGAGAATCCGGTCACCCGAATGTAAGTGTGGTGCTAAAACTGAATAAAATAACGGCCATAGGTGTTGACCAGATTCATTGCCTCCTGCGATAATTGGTACCTGGAGTCCCGGGTAAGTGTTAGGATGTTATGGTAAATGAAAGAATCATTTACCTGACAGAAGTTTGGGAAGCTAAGTTCCCATTGTATTTGGGGATAATGATCCCATGGTGTTACTTGACCCGGCCCATTTCCAAGTTCACCAATTGTTCCCAAACCTAGAAAAGCCGATCTTTGTTGGGCTAATGCCTATAGCACGTAGGATGTCATTTAAAACTTGGAACTCTGGATGATGCCCTTCAGCTGCGTGTCCACATGGTTCGATATGATGGCCACCCAGTTAAAGGTCAGTTTGAGAGTAGTGATGCAGTAAAGAAAATAATACATCCACGCCGAGAAATCCTGGGCGTGGGGCAATCCAAAGATCCTGCATAAGAATATGATGCCCGCCTGAATGGGCTCTTTGAAATCCTCGCAGGGAATTTCCAACTTCATCCTTTTATGGTCCCTCTTCGGGGACTTCAGCCACTCACTATTAAGATATTGTTGGGAGACCATCTCGGCTTCCTCAAACTCGCTCAACGATTTTGATCGGATGATGATGGTAGATCCTTTGAACGGTGGAATCCCCAACCCTAAGGCAAAATTCACTGCGTCTAGAGTGACAATTGTTGTTGGATACTGTAATGGCCGGGGATCAGCGAGTAGGACAGTCCAGGTAGGTGCATTGTACAATGTTTCCAACTGAAGTACCAGTTTCGGTGACTGCACCGAACAAGGAAAGTTTGCGGCCTTGATAATGTCGGAGGCGACCAAATGAGCAGCCATACTATCTCCGCCGACCTTCAACATGTAAATGGCTTGGATCAAGGATTGCATTTCAGCCGAAAGTCCAGGCTCTGTGTCTGTTATTTCTTGGATTTTGGAGTTCACCTTGAACCCCACAAGAGTTCCCTCCTTCGGGTATTTGGAGGTCAAGGGAAGCTTTGCCAACATCTTTTTGGCCTTGATTTTTGTGGCCGCCCGGGTGGAGGTGGTAGGTAACTCTAGGCTATCGAGAGGGGTGATTACTTCAAACATTTTGATCAACTTATCCGCAACCTGCAAGACCGGAGAACCGTTAGAACATGGTATATATAAAAGAACATTTGGAACTTCAGGGAATTTGTCACCACCCTGCACCTGTCCAACAAGTGTTAGCATATATCAAAAATATCAGAATACTTGAAATAGACGTGAGTAGGACTCCGGGGTGTTGAACCAAGTGATAGGAGGAAACGAAAGACAAGGGATTGCTCGGGACCCGGAGTCCGAATAAACTAGCCGTTGTCGTGTTGATGTGACCAGTGGGAAATTGTACTTGGTTGATGTGGGTTGGCATGTGGTCACGTGACAGGTGACACAAAGGCATTAATGATGACAAGTGGGCTGACACGGGGATAATTGAATGCCAGATGGGACATGGTTTGAATGCCCACTCGTGGGAAATTAATCCCGCTATTAAGGTGATGAGACAGAAGAGAGAGAAAGCCGCCATGGCTTGAACCAGCGAGGTGCCAAGTTTGAGCCGTGGCGAATCCGTCTCGACGAGCTTAGAATGGTGAGTGAAAACACGACAGAGCATGATGAGCTTGTCAGCTTAGAAGGATACACACAAAGTATACACAAATTTACAAAGGGCTGAAGGCCAAAACACATATACACTAAAATACACAGTATTTACAAACTACTTACAAACTTATACAATATTTACATAAGTACACGAGCTACCCTAAGACAATATACATTGCATACATTAGTTTACAACTGCACAGAGGGCGGACAACCCTCTGGTAGAGCCAACCCACCAATGGGAGGCAAACCAAAAAGAAAAACACAAAAGGAGAACCAACAAAACCGAACAAAGCGAAACCCAAAAACAAAAAGAAACAGCAAGAAAAGACAACAAGAAACTAGAGGAAAAACCGAGGACCTACCGGGAGACACGAAGAAAAGTAGGAGAGAAGCACACCAGGAACGCTCTGCAACAGATCTACCCTCAAATGACCATGAACAGACACCACAAATCAACTTGTAATCGACCACTAAGCACATAACAACTCACTTTTTAATCGCCTAGGAATCGCTCTGAATGCTCTAAGTGTTTTTAATCGCAGTAACTGTGAAAGTGATGGGTAATTTCCATTTATACTCTTAGGGTAAAGACAAGTTACACTCTTCCCTGTAAATTATGGAACAGGCAGACCTCCGGACTCTGGGCCCAGGGTTTCCATGAAACTTGCCTTCTCGCGAAAGGAGACATAGTTGAAAAGAATCACGGAGTTCGGAATCCGGCTCTGGAGAGAACAAAATCTGGGACCGGGTCCCAGAGACACAAGAAACAGAAAGAAAAACAAACCTCATGGAAGAAAATCTCGGAGGGAAAACAAGAAAAAGGAAAGAAACAAGGCAAGAGCAAAAGCGAAAAGAGGTGACCCAACATTTTGCACACAAAATGTAGGGATGGGTATGCAGGGCATAACATAACCCTCATAACTAACAATAATTTTCATCAATTTTGTTTTAAAAGCCTTTTCCAAACAATTACATAAGTCAAGTTAAGGGATAATTAGTTTATTTAAACATGTATTATGTTGATATTTTTAAAATGGTTATTGCTAGATTAATATTGGTAAGTGAAGAGTGGGGATTCAATAAAACTGACACTTTTCCTTTATTATGGTGAAAAAGGAGTGCGAGTGGAAGGGATACGCAAGGAAAAAAAAATGTTTTCTTTTATAGAGGACGACTAGAAAGAAAGATTGGCAACAAAGTTAAAAAAATATTATCTACATGCATATTGGGATGAACATTTTTAGGGAAAATTGGTTTCTCTTTTGTTTTGTGAGCATAGGCAACCTTAATTTGGAAAGCTGGTAAGAATGGTATATGAAGTTGTAGCAAAGAGTAAATTTTACCTTTGGGTGAATCTGAATGGAGGACAAGGAATCTAGAAATAAGAAGGCTCACACCCATTATTTTTCAAGGACTTCTAGGGACAAGCAAAGAAGTGGAACACCAGGAAGAAAATAGGAATCACAATTACTTCCAAGTTCTTTATCTAATTTCTTTCTTTAAATATTTTGGAACTGTTAGATATAAGCTAAATGGCCTCCTATTGAATGTTAGATCAACTTGATATTGCACTTTCTATCTCGTTAGACAATATTACTCTTAAATTTATAGTAATGGGTTCCTTGAAATGACGTGGATTTTATTTTGCTGTTAGGACATACCATTTTCTCACTAGGTTGCCAACGAGATGTAATTGTTTTCTAACTGCTAATACATTCTTATCAGTTGTAATACAACTTTTAAACGTTATCAAACATTGAAGTCAATGTTAGATAGTTAATTAAATTTCATAATTTTGTTTGTTTAGCGAAAGATTTGATGACCTTTACCCATCAAACCTATGCTATTGTTATGCAATTATAGGTCAATTAATTCTTTGGCCTTAGTAGTTGAAGCAAATTCAATAACCCCTCTTGAGTTGAGTTTTTGATTTGTGTAAAAATATTATGTTCTTCTACGTATGGTACACTTATGGAAAACCACCTTTTTCAATAAAATGTTTGAAAAAACAAAACACTGATCATAGAAGCTCAAAATAATGAGTGCTAAATTTTTTAATTTTTTAATTTTTTAAACTAGAGTGGTACTGTGGCGAGGTGTTTTGGATGATCAAATGTTTAGCTGGCGAGGAGGGTCCCTAGGCCAAATTATAGAGAGAGCAAGATCAAATGAGTAGATCTTCTCTTTGAAGTGATGAAGCACTCTCCTATAGGGCTGGCTAAGACACATGTGGAGACATGTCCAGGCCTCAGTGAAGCAGCTAGCCATTTCATCGTTACATTGATGCACCTGGTTGACGATTATCGATCAACATAAGGGGCCTTTGTTTGTTGTCACCCGATTTTTATGGAATTTGATCATTTTTTCTTTACAAAATATAATTTTCAAGAGTAGCCTTGAGATAACAATAACTAGGTTACACTGAGCCAATTATATTTTGTTGTAGTGATAATTTAGAGAAGGCCACTAAGGACAACCTGAATTTTTACTAATCAATTTAGAAATTGAACATTAATCTTGGTGAATTCGTTCTTTGTGGGAATAGGTGGAAATGCAAAAATATAGAATTGCTCATTGAATATCTTCGACTGTTGGAAATCATCATGTAACACTTCACTCTTTTATTGGAAACATATTGATTTTAGATTAAAATGGTGTTGAAAGTATTTAACTCATGTACAAACAAGATTCAAATAAGTGTCATGTGAAGAATAAACCGAACCATGTTCTTTTATTCCCTAAACCTCACACTTACAACACAAACTAATGCAAGATTAGCTAGGGTCTTTAGTGATAAATCATGTGAAATATCTGACAATTGTATAAGACTATAAATTGGAATTTAATGCAATATATTATACTAACATTTCAAACTTAGTTGAGTAAATATATGGATTTCAATTGAAATATGATAAGATAATCCGTTGACTACAAATTTGGTTGAGTGGAACCAAGAAACAAAAATCTAATATAGAGCTTGGTTGACTATGGTCTGAAATTTGAGACTTGGTTTGTTCTTTAATCTACAAGTCATTTCAATTCAATGGAATACCATTATTTAAATGAGCTAAATCCTTATGTGAAAATTAAATGTTATCGTTGTCTTATGAGGTTTGAGTTTTTTATTTATTGGATTAACATTTGAATGTAGTAATGACTCCATTTATTCTTTAGATTAACAATTACTATGTTGGAATAACATTAACCATGCTTTGGGGTACATTTATATCATACATGGTTGGGTAACTCTGCAATTATACTCATTGTGATAAACAATGTGGTTAAAAGAGTATTTGCTTGGTAACTTATGGGAAATTAATACATACTTGGATGCTTCTTTAGTAAATGAGTGCTTATGTGGATTTATGATTGGATTTCTAATTGAAGCATATTATCCAATATGTATGTAAAGACTTTGTTTTTGATTGTTCAAGGAAATTGTTGATCTAAAAATCAAATTGTTAACACATCTATGAACTCTGTTTGATTGACTTATCTTAGTTAAGAAATGAATGTTTCTATTCAGGAAAAGTTTTGGAATCATTTTTTTATATGTGTAATTCAAGGACATAAGCATTAAGATGCTTTGTGAGTTTGGTAATTCTCTATTCTAAAATTAAATGCATGGTTGTATTTTTGGAGCTATCTTTGACTGTTCTAAATTAGTTGGAACTGAGGACTTGGGATATTTTATACGGTTGGAAAAGAATGTTTTTATCCTAAGTTGCATAATCATGCATGAGCATTATGATGCCATTTGTTAGCATTTGAAGTACGTATGCTGATTTGCACAATTACATTACTCCAGTCAGTTTTTCTTTGTTAGACTATCTCAAGATGGGCTAGACATCTTTCAAGTCAGGAAAGCCTAACTGCTTTGTGGTAGGGTGGAAAGACAATTCTATAATATTATCGCCCCATGTGTGCTTGACTGATGTAGGTGTCAAGAGTTCCTGTCGGGATGGTCGTCATATTTGCATAATAACTATTCTATGTGAATGACCTAGTGGTCTATGTAAAAATGTATACATTCTCTTGTTAGCTTAGCTGAAGGAGCTTGTACTATTCCTTAAGTCGGAAGTGCATCAAAGTATCTTGTTTGGTCTATTTAATATTTGGTGTATATTGATGTGTTTGACAAGGTTGTCAAAATTTGTTAACAATTTTGCTAACTATTGTTTTTGACTGTTGGTCAAAATTATTATTGATCTTAATGTAATATATCATGTTGATATACTGATGCTGTATTCAACAATTTTGGTCGACACCTTTTCTTGTTTATGGACTCGTGTATTTGCTTATTCTATTCGACAAGTTGGTCGAACCATATACTTTTTTATGGATTTTTTTTTGACTTGTCGATATGTGGAGTCGACATTTGATTATGCTGACCGACTTCATTGTCTTTTCTATTTTGCTTGTGTGGCACATGATGTTGAAAAACTAGTTCTTACAAAATTGAATCTTCAGAGATTGAAATAATTAAGGAACTTTTCACTTTAAACAATGAAGCAAGGGTTTGATCAAAAGAGAAGATACTTGGGTAGCAAAACTCCTTAAAATTTCATCAATGCCATTTTTCAAACACACAAATCCTAGAAACAAAGCAAATCAACTCAAAACATATAGAAACACCCACACAAATCCTAGAAACAAAGCAAATCAACTCGAAACATATAGAAACACCCACTATTTCTGTTATAGTGTCTAATCCAAGACAAATTCATTTCTGTAAATGTAAAATCAATTCTCATAGATAAATTCAATCCAATAAATAATAATATGTTGACCATTTGTTAGAGTTTTCTTGTCATAGATTTGATCCTTCAACAAAAATTTGATAACATAGAACTATCTTCAACAAACTACCTCAACAAGTCCTCATTTCAAAAGCGTAATTAATGCTATATCAGGGCTGAATTCTTTCGACTAGAGTTAACTACCTCCTTGAGTCAAATTATTGAGTTACCTACCCTAGGTAGTTTAGTTGTGGCGGAAGCATAGTCTTCGACTGACAATGATATAAGGAATTGGTGGTGGGGGTTTAGTTGTACCGTTTGTTCAAGCACATAGAGGGTCTGTCTTTGTTTGGTTTCCTGGTATTGCATAGCCGTGAGCAGACATGCCTTCCCTCAACATATCAACAAATGTATCTCTGGACGGAGTCAACACTTCGGGGATACTTTCACAAGCAAGCAAATCTGTTGCCCAGATAATCGGCAAGCCAGAAGCTGTAAGTGTTTCTCATAAGTCGTCTCCTTCATTGGGGGTTTTCATACAAGCCTTGTTGTTGCATGTATGACATGTTTGTTTGTGTTGCAGTATGTGATGGTGCAGCTGAAAGGATCGGTTGCAGTTTCGTTTGGGGGAACTGAGGACCCAGCAGCCTATGGGGAATTGGTGTCCATTGGGGGGCTCAGCGCCGACATAAACAAGAAACTCAGTGCAGCCATTTCCAGTATTCTCGAATCCACGCTCTCTGTACCAAAGTCCCGATTTTACCTCAAATTCTACGACGTCAAGGTTGGTTTCTCCTTCTCTTGTTTCTGTTTTGGCTTGTTTTAGTGTTTGGTATTCTGAATTTCATTGCCTTTTGTTGGGATTGGGACAGGGTCAGTCATGCACAGAAAATGTTCAATGCTTGCATGGTATACATCAATAGTATTAAGAGATTCTTTCAGTTTCAGCCCCTGTCTGCCTATCTCTATCACAGGCAAGCAATCACTGGCTGTTTGATAAGCACCCATCCACACCTCTTCGTTTCACTAGGATTTTTGTTTCTTTCTCCTTTTTGGTTGGGGTTTATTGAGGCCTGTCATGCTGGGTTTGTTTAGATTTTGGGTTTTAAAGTTTTTTTTATCTTATTCATTTCATTGGCTCGAATTCAAAGGTGCCTGTTTTTCAGAAGAAACTAAAGATGTCTCTGGTTGTTGGCAGGGGTCCAATCTTGGATGGAATGGAAGTACTTTTTGATGCCGAAATTCTTTTAATGCAAGCTACATCTCAGTGGAATTGAAACTGCATATAACATTGGATGATGTCTTCTCGTTTATTCTAGAGTTAAGAGACCTTTGTTTTGTTTTGGCATCCTTGTTTACTTATCATTTTCTTTGCCTACTGTCAACATGCATGTCATCTCCATTTGTTTGGCGGGAGGGAGGACGCTTTTTCCCTACTGTAGACATGATATGAAACAGACACAGCTTAGTGCTATGGTGTTTGTGTATTTTCTTGTGTAAATGTTGATTTACTTAAACTTTATAATTAATTGAGAGATAATTATGTTGATTAGACTTTATATTAGAAGATAAATATGTTGCATGCGATGCTTGGGAGTCATTCTCATAGGAAACTCTTTATTCTTTTTTTGTTTTATTTGATCAAGAAGTTAATAAGCTAGACCTACCCTCAAGGAGGCATGCCAATTTTTGTCAACTTTGTCAACTTTTCAGCCTAGCAACTGAGTTCTCCTTCAGCTCTTTCATTCTGATGATAGATTACAGAGTGTGATCCGAAATGTTGATGCAAAAAAGGAAAACACAATCAATTCTAGAAACAGTAGCATTACTACAAAATATTTCAGAAATGAGAAACATATTACAAATGATATAATTATATGCACAGGCACAGCTTAGTGCTATGGTGTTTGTGTATTTTCTTGTGTAAATGTTGATTTACTTAAACTTTATAAGTAATTGAGAGATAATTATGTTGATTAGACTTTATATTAGAAGATAAATATGTTGCATGCGATGCTTGAGAGTCATTCTCTTAGGAAACTCTTTATTCTGTTTTTGCTTTATTTGATCAAGAAGTTAATAACCTAGACCTACCCTCAAGGAGGCCTGCCAATTTTTGTCAACTTTTCAGCCTAGCAACTGAGTTCTCCTTCAGCTCTTTCATCCTGATGATAGATTACAGAGTGTGATCGATGCTTGAGAGTCATTCCCTTGGGAAACTCTTTATTCTGTTTTTGTTTTATTTGATCAAGAAGTTAATAACCTAGACCTACCCTCAAGGAGGCCTGCCAATTTTTGTCAACTTTTCAGCCTAGCAACTGTGTTCTTCCTTCAGCTCTTTCATCCTGGTGATAAATAGATTACAGAGTGTGATCCGAAATGTTGATGCAGAAAAGGAAAACACAATCAATTCTAGAAACAGTAGCATTACTACAAAATATTTTAGAAATTAGAAACATATTACAAATGATATAATTATATACAGGGCTACAATATTGGTTGAAGTTCTCTTTTGTAAAAGTTAAATTGCAAAAGGTATGAATCTTGCATTTTCGAGCTAGTGGTGCATTTCCAGATTACTGATGCTTTATGGGACTGCCTTTTTACATTTTAACTTTTTAAGCGGTCCCAACCACTTGATATGAACCTTGGATTTGTCATGGTAGGTGACCTTCTTAGTGCAATGCCAAGGTACATGAACCTGCTATGAACCTTGGATTTGTCATGGTAGGTGACCTTCTTAGTGCTATGCCAAGGTACATGAACCTGCTGCTCCCTAAATCTGGCAAGAATAGGTTTTCAGTTTAGGATCTTTGGGAAAAATATATGAATGCTTTTTTGGTTGCTTTGGAAGCTTCTAAAAAACAACCTGATGGGCTGCACCACAGAGGGCATAGCTTTGTTGGATAAAAATGCCAGGTTTGAGTGGTATCTTTATTGCCGAATCACCCTGCCTCGCCCTTGCCTCATCCTTTTGTGTTAACATGCCTATTAAGTGGAAGGATCACATTTGGAATGGAACCCCAGTATTTCTTTGAACCTCAACCCATGGTCCGTGAGCCATTTTGCTATTTCAAATATCATTTGCAATACTGTTGGCTTACTTCTAGATGCCCTTTTTCTTCTCTCCGCTTTTTCTAGGATCATATTTGGAATGGAACCCCAGTATGGCTTTGAACCTCAACACATGGTCCTTGAGCTATTTGCTATACTGTTGGGTTACTTCTAGATGCCCTTTTTCTTCTTTCCCCTTGGGATAGCATGCATGCGTCCATTGCTCCACATCAACATCCATTCTCTCCAGTGCTAGGAGCCTAGGAGTATGGCTGCTATTCTTGTCAGAAGGGAAATTTGTCGGTTAGATTTGCCAGTTTTCCCCTTCCTTTATCCAATTGCTGGATTACTATTTTTTATTCTTTTCTTTTTTGGATTTAATGACTTTTTGGCTTTGATATTTTTCATTATTGAGAAAGTGCTTTACAATAAGAACTCCAAAATTTAATACTTTCTATCAGGAAATTCTCCAAAATTTAATACTTTCTATGAGGAAATTCCTTGGATTTGATATATATTTGTCTGTAGATAAAGGCTACAATTATAATGCGAAGATTCTTTGGATTTGATATATAGTTCATCTTTAAGTCAGTTACAACTTGCAAGAAAAAGTTCAGAATTTCAATGAGGAAACTGTTCGGATTTGATGTGTATTTCGGTCTCTAGATAAATTACAAGATAAACTTCAGAATTTATTACTTTATATGAGGGAAGTCTACCCGATACTGTTTTTTTTGGAAGTTCGCAATTGAAACATGAATGATTGGAAGTAGAACCTACTGAAATTTTTGGTTGTTAAATGTTTGTGGATGTGCAAATTTTGTGCGGGAAATTCACCTGCGAGTTCATTAGTGTTTGTGATGCATTACCTGATTTCTGTTTGTTTTCAGTACCTTGCTTTTGAAAAGATTGGCGAGGACTGAAATTACAGTAAAAATTGTACATTGGTGAATACAGTGATTACGTGGGCGACTCATTGAAAGAGTTGATGCATGGAAAAACCAATTAGTGTGCTAAATTAAATCATGTAAAATACTAAATTCTAGATGCCAGAGAGCAATGATAAAGTAATAACCCAAAAAAATAATGCAGGATGTGCTAGACTGGCTTGGAAACATGCAAAAACTAAAACAGAGCAAGAAATGAACCGAAGGATACAAATTTAATAATATCCACATTGTATTTCTTTTCGTGGGTAGAAAGAGATTGCAAATCCCTGGAATTAGTTTCCAGCATATTCTCTTGAAATCTATTTTAGTTTGTTTGGAGCATAGTTACAGGACTCTGCGAGTCCCGAGCCGAGCCAGGGCTCCAGAGTCTTTTTGGCTCTGGCCCAGACTTGGCAGAGTCCAGCAGAGTCCTGGCTAACTCGCAGAGTCCTGCTGACTCTGCTGACTCGCCAAGTCCTGCAGGCAGGACTCTGCCGTCGCCAGTCAGACCATAAAGCAAAAAAAAACAATTTTTAATCGATTTCATTGGCTTTTTTTTTTTCTTATTTGCTTTCATTTTTTTTTAATTAATTCCTATTTTGTAATGCCACACAACTCTGAAATGTTTTTGAAGACTAATTATGGGCAATATGTGATACTCATTTTCTAATACCAGACAGAACTTCAAAAGTTTTTTGAAGTCTAATTAACAGCAACATGTGATACCCATTTTGTAATACAAAATTGGAAATTCAAAAAAAGTTTTTGGAGTCTGATAAAGAGCATTGTATGATACCCATTGTAATAGAGTTGTGTAATACTAAACAGAAATTTGAAATGTTCCAAAAGTCTAATTAAGAGCAATATATGTGATATTCATTTTGTAATACCAGTAACCAAACAGAACTTTGAAATGTTTTTAAAATCTAAAAAGTCTAATTAAGAGGGATATGTGATAACCCATTTTGTAATACCAAACAAAATTTTGACATGTTTTTGAAGTCTAATTACGAGCAATATCTGATACCCATTTTGTAATGCCACACAAAACTTGAAGTCTTTTAACAGTCTAATTAAGAGCAATATGTGAGACCTGTCTGAGCATAAACTGCAAAACAACATATTAGGAGCAGCACCAATGGGGCTAATAATCTTCAGAGTCCTGTCATTGAGAAGTATTATTCCAATTTCCAAATCACATAGAACAAAGCCCACTCAACGTATATTCTGTCCATGAGTTGTCCATGGATATAAAAGCTAGAAGGTTGTAATAAATTTATGTTGAGGATATTGTAAGCACAGAAAATAATCAATTTCAGTTGAAGAAAAGAAGAGTGCAAGTACAAATATGTATTAGTTTGCTTGAAGTATGATACCCTTCCCAGCTTTCATTTATTACTCAATCTGGATCAGCTTTTATTTTGATATATGTTTTGAACTTTTGATTCTATGGATTTCATATTCGACATTTGACAGTGACACTATTTATATTTCTAATGTGTTATTTAGTTTACTTTGTATGTGTGCAAAGTAGCTTTTATTTATCTCAATTATTGTATCTTTGATGTTAATTGACTAAATGATGCATGAAAAAGGTTTTAAATCCTTGTAAATCTTTGAATTTCTTGGGTTTTTCAATTTGCCGAGTCCTTGCCCAGTTTTTGCCGAGTCAGGACATTGAGTCCAAGTCTGAAGCGAGTCCAAGTCTTGTAACTATGGTTTGGAGTGACATTTCTAGTTTCTAGTTAACAATAAAAACTAAAAAAATAATGCAGGATGTTCAGAATTGGTTCGGAAATATGCTATAAACTGAATTGAAGGGTAGTTGAAACACAAAAAAGAAAAGCTCACAATTTTGATTTATTTCCTTTTTTTTTTTTTTTTTGGTGTATAGAAAGAAATTACAGATCCCTGGGATTAGTTTTCGGTCTCTTCGCTTGGAATCTATTTCAGTTCTAAAGCTTCCATAGTTAATAACAGGAACTGAGGAAGTTACCACAAAGGAAAACAACCCGTCAAGTACCAAACACGCCTCCCTGTGATATCCCCTTTTGCTTAAATCTATGAAAAGCTGAAATGGGCTTGGGAGGTCAAGGCCCAATACCAACTGTTGAACAAAGTGACTAATTATTATAAGGGCACCAGTCTCCTCTGATTGAGAGAAAACCTAAACCTCTTGGTTCAATGGGTGTGGATTGGAAGAACCTGCAAATTTGATTATACTATATCTTCGTTTCGTGTGGATAGAAAGAGATTGCAGACACTCCAAATTAATTTCGAGCATCTCCCTTTAAAATCTATTTCATTTTCAAGCCTTGCCTTAAGAGGCAGGAACACAAACTGTAGAAGTTGCCACGATAATTTATATTTTTTGTTTTGAAAAACAAAATACATAAAAAGAACCAAACATGCCTCTCTAATGGACTTCTTTTTTAATAATTTCATGAAAAGGTAAAACTTTTTTGGGCGTTGAATTTATTGCCAATTTATTCCAGTTGCACTTGCAGCATTCCCTCCTATGAAAAACTTATACCTCTTGGTTCAATGATTTGAGAGAAGTTATTTTTCCGCCAACTTTCTTCAGCGATTTTTAGTTTTACTAGATGTGGTAGAATTTATTTTTACGCCAACTTTCTTCTCAAAGTTGCGTTGGCGTCTACTTTGATATCTGTGTGATGTCTAAAATATAGTTTTATTGTTGTGAGAAAATGCCCCTTTTGCAGATTTATGTCAATGGATTGTTGCAAACTTGAAAATTAGGCTAATGTCATTTCATTTTGGAAATCATCAACATAGGCATTGTCATCAATTTTACCGTGTGCACTTCAAATATACAATCTCTTGTTACTCTTCAATATAAATTCGCTTTTGTGAAAGATCAGCTCTGTTCTTTTTACATACGATCTCATGCAATTCGCATACAGTTTTTTTCTGTATCTTTTGTTCAGGTTCATATCTCTGCAGGTAGATAAAGGTTGTAGGATGTATTAAAATTTTGGACGTACACAATCTACAATCTCAATCTACTAGCTGGGCAATTTACACTTGAATTGTAGGCAAACACAACTTGCTTTAGCACAGTGCCAATTTTTCATTTACAACTTCTGCTTGACTATTAGTGTAGGAATGATAGGTGGAGGAATATATAATTGATTGCAAAGCTTCTTCCACAAGATTTGTCAGAAATGACGTAATAGCCTACAACAAAGCGTTCCCCTCCTTGTTTGCTAAAACGGATTGAAAAGTACCATTATCAGGGATGTTTGGAATGGTATGTAAACAACTTCCTGAAAACATAATTTAGGCATTCTGGTAGCATCGAAAGTATTAATGAAGGAAACGAGTTTTTTTTCAAGAATCTATTAACAAAAAGAATGCGTTCATTAGCTCGGTGTGTTTTGGGCATGTTGCATATAAAATTCATAGATGTATCTATTCAGGTTTCTTGGGAAACAGTGGCATTTATTTTGAGTGTCCCTTGGTAAATTTATCCTGAAGACAAAAGCCTTTCAAATAAATCCTCAGTTCTATTTGGTACAGAGGTGTTAACCACTGAATATATGTGTCATGGATCAGCTTATTTTTGCATCTGAGCTATCAGCTTAGGGTTCTGCAAAATCCCCAAAAAGACCTAATTCCCATTTCTGAAGATCAACAACTTATACTTGGTTTCATTAATTTCTTCAAACTCTTGCAACGCCCAGACATTTAATATCTCAGTATCTTAGAAATCCATGCGGAAACCTTTTTTGTCTTTGATTTAGGTGTAGATACACTATCCTATGGCACGGGCTACAAACGCACCAAATACAAAAAGGTCAAACTTTTTTTTTTTCAATTTTGTGAAAATATTGATTTTTTTGCAATTTTTTTTTGGTTTTCAAACATCACGAAGAACAAATGTTGAAGATTTTGCAAAAATCTGTTAGGTTTTCTGGTTTTTGAAATTTGGTCAATAGTAAATTTTGTAGAGAGCTTAGCCGCGTCCCTATCCTATTACTTCCTTGATAAATTTGTCTCTCTATAACATTTAATTGCTGGTACAAGTTTTATTGTATTACGGTCCACATGTTAATTGTGCTGTAGATCAAAGATCTCTAAAAGTTTGGGAGCCTGGCAGTTACAATCCCAATGGTGCTCAACAGTTTGGGAAATCTGCCATTTATAATCTCAAAGGGCAATTTACCAGTCCGCATATTTACATTTAATTAAACAGCAAAACAAATCATGTTCATACCGGAAGTACAATAAAACATGGCACCACTTGGTAGTGTGAAGAACTTATATTCCTTTGTTTGGAATGATATCTGTGACTTTACTTCCCAGTTTAACTAAAGTTATATATTCAATTCTCAGTAGGGGTTAACTACAATAGATGACCAAGGCACCTCCTTGATATTTGCCACAAATGGTTTTTAATTTAGTTCGAAGCTTCTTGCATATCATCCTTAGAAAATAGCAGAGAATGTCAGGACACTGGTGATGTGAATGGGAACATGTGAACGGACAATTTAAACTTATTTGACATTAATTTTTCACATTCTATTAGATTGAGATGCAAAGTTTCTAGTTTATATAGTATATGTTTTGTTGTTCGACATTTTGGATCACACTTAGTAATTCATCACTTTCTTTTTTCTAATGATAGACCACTGAGTGTGATCCGAAAAATCGAACAACTTAACATACACAGTGTAAACCCAATCCTTTACATCAAAATTTAAACTTATATTGGCTACTCCACAAGCATCAGAAGTTTTTCTACAAGGAAAGAAGTGAGCGACTTTAATCTCTCTGGAACTCCAAGAGTAGAATCATTACTTGATTGTGTTTGGCTCATACCAAGTACAAGATCATGGATATATCGCCCTAATAAGGTTATACTAGAATAGGAAATGTCATGTACAGATCCGTGGGAGCTTCCTTTGGTGACTGGGCAGTTTTGACATGAGGACACAAATATTGCAATAATCCGTGGTACATGCATATGCCTGGTAGGATCTGTCCGCTACAAAACTCAATGTTGCTTTTCTACCAAAATGTCCTCAGAGCTCACTAGTCCTTTCTATAGAATCAATTCCACCGCCATGGACTCGTCAGGAATGCCAAAATGTTATCTTATCAAATTAGAAGTAATTGTGAAGGTAACTAATGTTAAAAAATCCATGTTTTATATGTTCTGGGTTATGTTTTGATCAATTATTTTACCAAAAAATTGTTTTAGTAGTAAATAATGCTTATAGAGATTCAAATATCATGATATCAGTCCAAAAAAAAAATACAAGAAATGGCTATCGCCCGAAACAGTTCATCTTCCTGTAAACAGTTAATCTTCTTGTAAACTTTGAGGGAGAAGTGAGACTCAATGATGTGTTTCATTGGGGGTATTGGAGACTTTGGAGGTAGAGGTTTCTGAGGGGGGGTTTGGTTTTTGAAATTGGAATTCTTGGGAGAGAACATTAGGTGTTTTTGGTTTTTTTAAGGGATCAAAGAATAAATTTTAGAAAATTTATAATATTTTTAAGTAATATTTTTTTAAATAATTCGAGGAAACTACATAATTACTAATCATTTTTTTTTTTTTTTTGCCCTTGTACTATATAAACTTGAATGATTCAAATCAGTCTTTTTTTCTTTTTCTTGAATATAGTGTTTGAATATAGTGTTGAAAGTTTTGTATTTATATAAATTGAATTATTTTAGTTGTTTTTGAAGTGATGGATAGTTTTCTCAAGTAGACAATTAAGACTGTTAAGAATTCATAGTTCAACTCTCCTTCTAGATTCTCGTTTCTTAATTCCTAGTTTTCCCTCTATTTAAACTTCAAACTTGGAGAGGCATATCTAGTATTTGAAAATTGAACCTATAGAAACAGGACTTTTAAGAGAGGCGTGTCTAGTCTTTGAAAAGGTTCTTTTTGGGACAGTTTTGGAAAAATTCTTAAAAATTTCTTGAGGTTTAAATTCTTTAATATTTAATTTTTCAAAATAATGTCGTAGAAAATATATATTTTATTTTTGTATAAAATGAGTTTAAAATTCAACCAATGTTGTGGGATCTTTTATGTTTCTTGAACATTAGGTTCATTCTTACTCTTAAAAAAAGACAATCCTGTTAGTTAAAACACCAAGCACCAAGCAGGGTAAAATTCCTTACTATTGTAAAAGCTAAACTGTTTTCGAATAGAATAATATTTTTTTCTTCATTTTAAAGTATGGGCAGATATAAATAAGCACATTGATGTAATTATGCATAGGGGATTTAATGAAGATTATTCAACTATGTATCAAAATGGAACAACACACAATTCTATAGTTTTAATGAAACAATGAAACAACAATATGTTTTTATTAATTTACAATTACAAACAAGTTACATTGCCATGCTAAGCCTCAACCATTTGATTATAATTGATGAGTTATGAAATTCAAATAATATTATAATAAAATGTATATAGACACATAGGATACTTATCACTTTATGCCTCATATCATAAAATTGAAACAAATGTTATAATCTTGGTTATCATGTCTCACTTAGACTTACATTATCATGGGGCTTTCATACATTGTACATATTATTTTATTTGCATTCCTTAATAGTAATATAATTTTTCTTGTCATATTAATGTTCTCATTTATTTCTGTTTTCCATTGGGTCTTCAAATTTTGGGTGGCTATTTCCATACCTAAATTTTACATGGTTTTTAAAGTAACTTGAGTGTCTTTGGTCAATCTTTTGAGAGATTGAAAATGTATATTTTGGTGAATCTTAAAAAGTTGAATATGTTTTTTTTTTCTCCCATCAAATGATAACTCAAAAGAGTTAGAAAACATGATAACAATACTAGTTTCTAGAGGGATTTCTCTTTGTTATTTCATATTGTAAGTTTATACACAAGATCACAGTGACTAAAAATGTTAGTTTACCCTTTTGATTTGTCCAAATTGGATATATAAGGTCAACTCTACAAGGGTAAACAACTAGAAGGTGATTGCCAAATTTGAAATCTAATTACATTTTTGGTGCATTTTGGGTCAAACATGACCCTGTGATTACATATAGAAGGTCCAATAACATAAGGATCGATTATTATTTCATCAAAATTGAACATTTTTGTCACGTGATTTTATAGGAATTTCTAGCCTCATCTATCCTATGACTCCTATGATTGTTCATGTGATAAAAAATCATTTACATAGGAATAGTTGGCAAATAAAATTGACTCAATTTTTCTAAAATAAATTTGAAGGGGTAATGTTGTTGATTCACATGTATCGATCTTTAATTTTATCTTTTGTAGACATATCATGGGTTTCTTGATTCATTATGTAGAGTACAAAAGTTGAACCGTTGCGAAGGGTGGTCAAACCCCTCAAGGACTCAATTACCTCATCTTCACTTTGAGAAAAACCTTTGAGGTTCTCGGACCTCTAAGATCTCTCACAACGGATAGGAAAGTGTGCAGAAATATGTGATACTGACAAATCAAAATGTTTTTGACTTTGGGAACCTAAAGTGTAGGTCAGTAAGATCACTTGGTAAGTTATGTGTGCTCTATGTCCAAGATACACATATGGGTCGAGGATGAAAACATAGCATGCAAGTGTCTTGTATAGACAAATACAATAGTTGCACTAGAAAGTATAGAAATGACCAGACAAGGGTTCAAAATACTTATGGGATGAAAACAAAGACATACAGATAAAACTAAGATAAAGCAATACAAAGACAGATGGGAGAGAGACAAATGAAGCCTCCAATCAATGCTACTCCATTCTCCTTCAAACCTTCACACAAAACAAGCGAGGACAAAAATATTGGGGTTGTGATTTAGAGGTCCACCAAAGTCAGACACCTATTTCGGTGTATTCATCTCCACATACAACCGAGATAGATAAATTGATAAGTGGTATTGGAAAAATGATTAAAGAATGACACATTTGATATGCTACAATAGAGATGGATACATAAAAATATAACTGGTGAGAGAAAGAAGTCCCCTTCAACACCAAAAAACTGGAGCTTGTTGGAGTAATGACAATCATGAATCCCTCGAATTAGTGAAGCTTTGATAATGATGATAATGCAATGAGCAAGTGGAAAGATGGTGGACAAGACACAAAAACTAGCAGGAAAACCTTATGAAGCACAATAATAGAACCCAAGAGCTCAAGAATGCAAGAAGATCAAAAATGAAGCAAAAAGGCAAGATAAAGGAACCCAAAGAGATCTTTACATTGGTGGGTGCAAAAGGTGTTACATTGACAAAATCAACAAGTGTAACGTCTCAATGGCTAGTTTTATACTGAATATTTATGAGATGCTTGCACAACCTACATATGAGTCCGCAACATGCATGTGTCATCTTTGTAGATGATATGGTTAGTAATTAAAGTTTGCTGATATTCTGGTTGTCTTTAAGTATTGGTTTGGAGAATGCTCTGCATTGTTCCACATTGATGCTTATGGTATTGTGGCTTGTAGGACTTGCTTAGAATGCTTGTGCAATGTCTTAGTTTAGTTTTCAATTAGTGTAATTATGATGTTATGTTCCTCCGTAGTGTTGCTTGGCTCTCTCGAGATGAAATATTCTATATCTGTTGATATTTTGACATATTGTAATCATGTGGCAGTAAGATAGAGTGATTTGGCATTGAGGTTGGATGTTCTATGAATGTCCCTGTGTGATCGACATTGAATTATTTTATTGAATTATGTTTTTGGGTTGACTAGTTATGGGCTACACTGTTTATCTACATGTTACCTTTATTGCCAACTTTGGAGGATGCGTTCTTGCGTGTGAATAATTTAGAGACACTAAAAAATATGTGTAATAATGTTAAGTCTCCTTTATCTCCTGGAGCAGATCGTAATCACCGCAATTGTGTTTGGTGGCCTACTTGATATGACTTATGTCTATCCTCTATTTTTGGCTGACCTGATTGAGGGTTTTTATGAAGAGGATAAATATTGAAGATCATTTTAGCATGTTGAATAAGAGCTACATTGTGTGAATGTGTGTTAAATACAAGTGCAAAGATCAATTTGGATATTGTACCTTCATGATCATATCAATTATTATATCAGTGTTGAGACAACGAATGTGTGTATGGTGATTTCCCTGAAGTTGGTCGCTTGAGACAATAACTCAAGGACGACTTCTTGCTTGGAGAATTGTTGGAGGTTGTATGCTAAAGGCTTGTTCATTTTGATTTATAATGTTCATGTATCATGTTGGAAGATAGTGAGTCCTTCTTGGCAATCTTGTATCTTGCCCCGAGGTAGTGCATCTCAACTTACAAGTCCTTTGTATCTTGCCCTAAGGAAGTGCATCCAAGTTTGCAAGTCAGGAGAAGTGAGATTCCTTGTTTGTCATCCTAAAACAAACAATGTAAAACTATTTTTCATATGGTGTTAGTTGGATCTTACGTGCCTTTTCCCTTCTTGGGTTTTCCACGTAAATCTAGTGTTCTCATATGTATGATGTCCATTTCCCTACCTTTCTTTTCTGCCAATTTGATTAAGGTTAATTGATGTCGAATTATGATTAAAAAGTTTATAAGTGTTGATCAAGATTGATTCATCCCCTTAGTCTTGGGGTATGTTCAACAAATAGGTGATGATAAATTCTATCAATGAGGTTCTATATTGATTCAAAACTACTTAGAGAACATTTTGTAAGAGAGATTTGAATCACGATTAGATTTCTCTAGCTCATGTTATTAACATATTAGTGAAACAAGGTAAATTAGCGATTTTAGACAAACATATCTTTAAATAGTGAAGAGTGTTATTCATTTGTCTTATTCAAGTTTTGTCTTCATGTGCAGAGGGTTCTACCAAGGTCAAGATGTAGAGTAGACAAGCATATTGGCACACGAGGATGGAGGTCCTAAGGTGCTCAGTTAAGGAGGGTATGCAGGTGGACGAGGTAGGCCTCTAGACTCTGCCTTGTCTTTTGATTTTGATTTTCAAGATTTAATTTTGGAATTGGTGGAGGTTGTATGCTGAAGGCTTGCTCATTTTGATTCCTAATGTTCATGTATCATGTTTGAAGATAGCAAGTCCTTTGAAGTTTTGTATCTTTCCTTGAGGTAGCACATCTCAGTTTGTAAGTCCTTTGTATCTTGCACTAAGGTCAGGGATTTTTTTAGTGGCGATTATTCGCCAATTGGCGAATATGTCCCATTGGGCGTATAGAAATTGGTGAAAAAATGCTTAGTATACTGGTTGAGCGGTTCGCCTAGATTTTATAAAAGACACGTATAGTGGTCGGGTTGTTCACCACTATTTGCACATAATTTCACTATGGTAGTCGAGTTGTTCGCCCATTTTTCTATTGTATATTTTACTATTATTCCCCACGGATTAAGGAAGGGTGTATTTATCGAGGATCACCATTTTCCAAAGGCCCATTGTCCCAAGTGTAAGTTTTATTTGCACTAGGACCCAATTCGCCATGCATCATAAATAATCGTGTCCCAAATTCTTGCCCTATTCGCCTAGTCAATTACTTGAAATTACGTGGGGTTTGCCAAATATTAGTTGTTATCATATGCAATTGTCGACCCCTTTGCCAAAATTTAAAATAAGCATTTATATATAAGGATAGTTTCAAGAGATTTAGTAGTACAAAAATTTAGTTGATTCTGAGCTCACAATTGCGACCGGTAGCGAACCGGAACGACTACGACTCTGTAGTATCTTATTCAAGTAAACTTTTATTGTAGCGTTAATGTGTTGGAGATGTCACAGTCAAAGTTAAACATGAAGAGGACTATTGAAGGTGGAGATGTCCAAGAGAGCCCAACGAAATGCAGAAATATATCTTCATACTTTGGCGGGGGAAGACACAATGGTGTTGGTCAAAGTGAGGAAGGTACATCATCAGAGGAACCTGTGCAACTTCAAGGTTCTCAACTTACACAAGAGTCTATTCAACAAATTGGGGAACCTAATAAATCTGGTGACGAAGTTGTAGAACCTGATATCTCTGATGAAGATGACCTTGAAGATGAATTTCAAGTAAATAACCAGTACCATGATGAATTGATCGACTTTCGTGATGATGATGGTTCAATAAACAATAACACTAAAGGGAGAGGAAAATCAAAAGAAAAAACTGATCGTCAATGGGAGATGTCCAGGAGATTTAAATTTGATTGGGCAGAAAAGTATCCATTCATTGAACCCATGGACAATCCAATTGTAGGTGAGCCGCCAGTAGAATGCAGATGTACGATTTGTAGTTGGAAGTGTAAAAAGGAAAAGTGGTTGCAACTTAAACTAGACACCATAGAGAAACATGTTGGTAAGGTTTACGAAACCTCAACTGTAGATGGAAAGGAAATAAAAGTGGTAAGATATAAAACAAAGGAGCAATGTCAACATAAAAGGAATGCTGAGGAATATTATTTGTTTTAGAAATTTAAGACGAAGCCTGGTGAAGTTCAAGGTTCTATTAATGCTATTTTTGCAAAAGCAAGTGAAGTAGAAGAACACAGAAAAGTTGTTCAATTAAGTAATGTTTTCCATATTTTGGTAGAGGGCGTCCAATGACAGACTATCCATAAATGAGTGGTTTGTTACAATTTTTGAAAGTTCCTAACTATCCTATCACTCATTGGTCAATAAACAGTGGATGGGAATGGGCAAGTTGTATTGCCCAGGTTGAAATAGAGGATGTACAGAGAAAAATAAAAGAGTCAACCTTTATTG
>MU228011.1:1115817-1135650 GCA_018584345.1 Thuja plicata
TGTAAGGGGATTTCAGATACCAATGTACTACAGTGCCCCAAAGAAGCGAGCTACAAGAGTTACAAGGGAAGAGTTTACCAAGATCGTCGAGTCTATAGAAGCTAATGCAAGGGACATAGCCTATAAATTTTCCTCTAAAATAAGATCCCGATTCCCATTTGAACAACTGCTTGAGGCCATGACAATTGTGTTTCCTCAATATTAGCACTTAAACTCTAAGGAAGAATATCGTAATAGGCTGTTAACTTTGATAAAGGAATTTTGCAAATCTGTAGAATTCAATGGAGTGACTATCAATGGAATTTTAGATGAGGTCTTCTTAGACAACAATCAGGCACTTTTGCAAGGACTATGAAGCATCAATATCAATTAATGCATAACCCACATGAAGAGGGCTCGACAACAAGGCTTTGGACAAAACTAAAATAGAGCACAATGTTGCGTGATGAAATTTCAGAGTTCTTCAAGCTTGCTTATCTATGTCAAACCATGATATTGGGTTCGGTGGAGGATGAGAGATTTTTTCAGTGCTTTGGGCTTCCTAAAATCAAAGCTAAGAAACAAACTAGACAAGAATTTGGAAACATGCTTGAGGGTCTACACATCTAGGTATGATGTCAATAATTTTCCTTATCAAAAAGCAATAGAAATTTGGAAGAAAAGATGCAAAAGAAGAGGGTTGGGAAACACCATTAACCAATCTCTAACTCTGAGTGGGACAACTACATGTGGCGATGGGAGTGGGATTCATAGAAGCAGAGGTCAGAGTGAAGAAGACACAAACGAAAATGAAGAGAACAATGAAGGAACTGGAATACCAGAATTAGATAATGACGACGACGCAGAGATGAATTGGCAAATTTAGGAAATTTCTACTAAATTAGCAGTAACAATCAATATGTATTTTTTGAACTTATTAACTACTATATCCTATCATTCAATGTTCATTTTAGAAAAGCAAGAATGTATTGTGTTACATCATTAAAATTTGAGAACAAAGAGTATCATTATTGTAGTTTGTATGGTATCATCAATGATCAGTCATATTTGAATTTGAAATTCCTGAATGAAATTTTGTATTCCAATAGCACATAACAAAGTAAATCAACTAAGAATAATTGAATAAAATAGAGTAACTCAACGTACATTAAATTGGAAAACATGAAAATTAGATAGAGCACAAATTGTTTTGTATTCATTTGCAATACATTACAATTTACAATAGTTCAAAATTTAGAGCAATCTTTGTAGGCCAGTCCAAACATCCTCTGATGGCAAAACAATTTGGTTCATAGTATAGTCACACTCCTGCAACTTCATTAGCAATTCATATTTGGAAGTATGACTTGGCAACACTGTTGCTTCTAAAAATTCATTCAAAGTTCTCATTGGTTTGATGAAATCCATTAATGTATCAGGATATATGTCTGTAGGAAGAAAGCGTAAATCAGTATTTATTTTGTCCTGCAACCTTATTTTATAATTTTCTCTTCCAATGAACTTATTTGCGTTAAATCCCTTAGGCAAACCAAGGCTTTCCAAATTTGCTTTCCTTTGTTCCATCTTTGTGATCTTCTTCTTAGCTTTGTCACCTGATTCATGTACTTCCCATAGCTTCTCACATTTTTTAATGATACTTGGTACCTTTACTGAGGCATCAAGGCGGGTGCTAATTCCCTTGTTTGATAGATAACTATCACTCTTACTGTAGAGTTGTTGCATAATATCTTTTGCTTTCTTTTCTTTCTTGACAACATCCATGTTCTGTTCAATGTTCTTATGGAGCTTCAAATAACATACTCTCATACTTTGAAGAATTTCAAACCACTCACACAAGCTATGAGACATCCCCAATATTTGGCCCCAAATGTGTTCTTTATTAATCTTCACTAAATTATTACTAGTAGTTGTTAAAGTTTGAATTGTATTATTGGCCTTCTTTAGTTCTTCTACCATTTTTTCACAATTATTTTTCTCTTCCACTGCTTTGTGTTCCCAATGACTGGCTTTATCCGCCTGAGAGTCCAATTTCTTGTGCAATTCCCGGTTGGAGGCAACATTACTCTCCACGGTTTTAAAAAACTTTGGTGAAGTGATTCTTTCTTCCTCTAGTTTTTTACTAATTTCTGCCAATTTCCCCTCAGTGCCTTCAGCTCTACCTACTCTTGTTCCTTCACTACCACCTCCGCATGTTCCTGCTCTGTATTTGTTGATGTAGAGGTCAATTTTTTAATCTTTTTTTGTATTTCTTTCAAACTTTCCTCTGAAGCTTTCCTCTTTTCTTTTTCATTGGCAATGTCTGACTGCAACTTTTCTATATTTTTCTCGAGCTTACTTTTCTCTCTTTCCAGCTTTAATAGTGCACTGTAGACCACTTGGTTTGTAGACTTTGACACATTGATTTTGTCCACATTTTTAATTTGGAAAAATACATTTGGAGAGTGCCAACTTGAAATTCAGACGGATCTATCTGACTCTCTGGTGGGTTTCCATCTTTTTTTGGTGGAATAACAACCATGAACTCCATCATGTCTCTATTTGGGTCATATGTTGGAAAAACCCTGTTGGATGCAGGTTGTTCCTCTACAGCTGCAGTAAGGGCACCAGTTTGCAATGTCTTCTTTATTTCCTTATTCTTGGTTGTTTTTTCTGCAAATTTATTATAGAAATCTTTGAAACGAAAATATGGTGTTGCAAAAGGATTTGGATGTTAGAAAGGTGAACTAGAGCTTGCAATGCCTGTTGATCTAACTAATGTTGTTTGGGGATTTAAACTTTTAGAGGGTTTTGTTGAACTTGAAAGTGCAAAAAGTTCTTTAGGATCGAGTGTCAATGATCTGGAAACCTTTTGCATCTTGACACTATCTTCTTCTAAGGGATTCTGTGTAGATTTTACTGGCCTCTTTAGAGAGGGAACTTGTTGTATAAGTTGCCCAGTCCCACTGGCACCAGTGCCACTACCAGACCCAGTAGCAGTAGATTCCCCAATCCCACCCGTGGCAATGGATGTTCTTGTGGGTATAGTGGTTCCTGATGAATCTAATGGGTCCACTCCAAATCCAAACCCAAGGCCTGCACCATGAACAATTTTTTGTGTGACAATTGGATTACAGACGCCTTCTCTTGTGGGAACCAAACCACCACCTTTATAACCCATTTTTTCCACAATGATTGCCACTTTGCTATATACTTGTTTCTGGTAGTCGCTGACTCCTTGGAGTAAATACAATTGGTGGATTATCATCTTCACTGTCTGGATCATTGCTGTCGTATGCCGTGGTAGGATGCTCCAAATTCCACAATTTGCTGAACTCTATATCCTCGTCTATTTCATCTAGATATGCACTGGTCTTTGGCTCACCAACATCCTTTCTCATACTCCAAAAATCATTCATTTTCGTTGGAGTCCATTTTCTATCCTTACAATCTTCTGCTATTTTCTTTGGTATTTTTATGTTTGATGGATGAACAAATTTTTCGTAGAAATTGTAGGAAATTCTAGGTTGTACAATGTCCTGGTTTATTGATGTCATAATTTGTGATGACAACTGTTCAACTAAAATTTTTTCTTCAGCAGAAACTTTTTCCATCTCTATTGTTACGTCATCCTAGCTATCCTTGTTTTTCAACTTCTCTAGCAATGGTTTAATTTCATGTTGAAATAAGTTCAAGAAGAGTTCTTATTAGCACCAAACATTGTTTGAATGACGTTGAGTGGATCATACTTCCAGTACCACTCTAAATAAAATTAAAAAATTTCTATTTTTTTTTTGCCATATTGAATGCCTTTCTCTCAAATGTTAACCCTCCAATTGAGAAAGGTAAGGAAGGGACTATGCTCCTCTTCGACAGGCCAGCGAAGAGTCTATTTATGCTCTCTAGTTGTAGTACATATTCTAATGCAAACACCTTGTCTATCACATGCATTGGAATTTTGTGGGGTTGTAGTTTTGATCCGTAAAACCTTAGCGTAGTGTATTCTTCCATTAAGTACCAGTCAACCAATTGAATTGTGCTTGCAAGTTGGATGCAATCCCTACATGAAGCAGACAATCTGGGCATTGGAGTGCTTGTTATTTTTTGGTACAATGGTGCCAAAAAGAAGTCTACAAAATTACTGTAATTCCTTCTGTTATCATACATCCTTATCTGAGGTGTCCAGTTATATATTGGAGTATGTGTTAGTCTTGTCCCCCTCTGAATTTCAAGCTTGTTGCCATTTCTCATTAATATTGCAGCATGCTTGGATAGCAGAAGATAGCACAAGTAGGTTGTGAACCTAAATGTCTTAGAATTGCCTCTTTTAATCAATGCTAATTGTTCTTGCATCGATTGAACCACGTGTCCAACGAAATTATATCTTACTGGTTCATTGACACAATGGATATCCCAAATCAATTGAAGAATGCTGGCACCCACTTCCCTATTGTTTTCCAGTCCCAGGCAAAATGCTAGTGAGGATATAGTATCTTGAACCCATTGCACAAAAATGTTAAAATCATAAGGAGGCTTATGGTTCTCACCCAATGAAGGCTTTGTCTCTGTAACTATTAGACCCTTTATAAATGAATCTTTTTCATTTGGCGCGACTGCCTCATATTGCTTTGCTAGTAATCCGAGGTCAATATGGACATTACAATTTTGTCCGTCAAACCCTAGGTCTAGCAAACTGAGAGATTCTTCCTGGGTTATTGATAAAATTTCTTCCTGATTATTTTTATTCACAATTGCTTTTCTTTCATCATCATAATTTTCTGCACAAATCAAGACAATTTCTGGGCAAGGAAAAACTTCGGGTAACAACATGCAACCCAAACCTACATCCCACTAAGCAACTTTATTCGTTTTTGAACCTATTGCTAGATTAAATTTTATAAATTCAGACCTCTTTGGCCCAATTGCCTTACTGCACAATGTATGTTTAATTGATATAACTCTCCTTTCACCGTCGATAGTAGGATCATAAACATCGTGATACTCATCAGTGAAACCATGAATTTTTACTAGTTTTCTGCAGTCTATTAAAGTTTTCCCATCTGCTTGCCCTTGGCCTTGAGTTTTCACTTTCCCCATTGTTCTTCAAAAGACTGAAAAAAAATAGAATCATAGATATTTACTAAAAAAATCACAGATAATAACTAACTAATTAAGAAAACCCCAATTTAAGAAAACCCCAATTGTACATGCAAGAATTAAAATCTCAAATCAAGTTAAACAAAATTTTTGACATTACAAAATCGGGATGTATTAGGCTAGATATCTTACTCGAAATTAAATTTTGAAATCTGGATAGATAAAAGTTAGAACGGCTAAGGCTCTCACAAATTACAGTCTTGAAATCTTCGGTGACGGTTCAACAGTTCTTTTTAGCTCTGTTGCTATGAGTCGATAGGTTTTTAAAAGGGAAATGTTAAAAACCTTTTGTTAAATGTAACATTTAAACCAAAGTTCTAGAATCCTTTTAATGTTTTATCTTCACATGATATAATGGTACGTAATCTAAACAATAAGCAATGTATGTTAGCTGCAAAATGGCAGCAGGAAATGAAGCTTTACCATTGATGTAAGATCATCGAACGGTCTGAAAACAATGTCCTTAGATGACATGATGTTTTCGTTTAAGCCTTAACTTTAAGGCATTATTCTACCAAGGTAATGAATAGATAATGATGCCACACATATCTGTCATTGAAAATTGAAAGGCTCCATCTAAGAAGACATTAATTAACATTACTTTAATTGATGTCATCTACTCATCGCCATTAATTAATATTTCTATCTAATATTACCGAAGATTGCCAAAAGAATTCTGCTTTTTTGGTGTCAGAAAATGAGGTCACAAACTCACACGTCCGTTGGATTACAACATATCAATAGACAAAGGTGAATTTCAGGCCTATTGTTGGTCCTCATAATCTTTACGATAAACTCTCGACGGAATCATGACACGTGGTATGATTGATCATGGGCTTGTTGGCACGATCAATCATACCACGTGTCATGATTCCACCAAGAGTTTGCCATAAAGATTACGAAGACCAACAATAGGCCTGAAATTCACCTTTGGCCGTTGATATGTTGTAATCCAACGAACGTGTGAGTATGTGACGTCATAGTGATGGGACCCGATGCAACTTCAACATCAAATCAAAACCATTGGATTAAGAGAGATGAACGGTGGAAGGTGCATTTTGGACGAAATGTGGTGAGATAACTCCTTTACTTAAAACTCTCTCTGGAATCATCACACGTGTCATTCTTTGAAAATGAAAACTCAGGAGAATGAAAATTTAATAATTATTTCCAACTATTAAATTGCCCTACCAACTATACAACTATTGTATTAAATCGCCAAGTTTATATGTATTTTTGAAAAACATTCGCGATGACAAATAAATTAATTACAATATTTGGAAAATAATTTTGCCATAATTTATTAGTATAAGGAAGTCTAATTCGCCAATTAAATTAATAATTTTCCTATTAAAAACATTTGTAGTCGCCATATTTTAATAAAAATGGTATACGTTATTAAAAAATTCACCACCAAATATCCATAATTTGAAACACAATTTGCCATCAATATTAAAAATTTTCCCTCCAAAAAACATGTGATTCGCCATGATTTTATACTTTTCGAGAGAGGGGGGGGGGGGGGGGGNGGGTTCTTAAAGTTATCCCTGACTAAGGTAGTGCGTCCTATTTTGAAAGTTAGGAGAAGTGAGCTTCCTTGTCTATTATCCTAAAATAAACAATGTAAAACTATTTTTCATATAGTGTTAGTTGGATCTTACTGTGGGTTTTCCCTTCTTGGGTTTTCCATGTAAATCTAGTGTTCTCCTATGTATAGTGTTTACTTCCCTATCTTTCTATTCTACCAATTTGGTTAAGGTTAATTGATGTGGAGTTATGATTAAAAAGTTTACAAGTGTTTGAACAAAGATTGATTCACCCCCTTAGTCTTAGGGTATGTTTAACATATAGGTGGTGACAAATTTTGTTAATGGGGTTATATATTGATTCAAAACCACTCAGAGAGAATTTTGTAAGAGAGAATTGAATCAAGATTAGAGTTCTCTAGCTTAAGTGATCACGAAGTGTGATCTAAAACATTGATACAATTTTTTTTGACACAATCTAATCTAGAAAGTTGCATTCTACAAGGTAAATTAGGGTTTTTAGACAAACATTTCTTTAAATAGTGAAGAGTTCACTATTCATTTGTCTTATTCAAGTTTTGGCTTCAAGTGCAGAGGGGTCTATTGAGGTCAAGATGTCGATTAGACAAGCATATCGGCCCACAAGTATGGAGGCCCCGAGGCACTCAATCAAGGAGGGTGTCTAGGTGCACGAGGTAGGCCTTTGGACTCTACCTTGTCTTTTGATTTTTATTTTCAAGATTCAATTTTTGCATGTAACCCTAGGATAATATTGTAACCACCAAAATTTGGTCTGTTCCAACTATGGACCCTATTTTCCCTAAGTGTGATCATACCCCCATTTATGTCCAAACGACCCTGTTACTGCTTGGCATAAATCTTTAATCAATTTAATGTCCCAAGTGATTTTTATCACTAAATTATATTAACTATTATAGCCATATGATTCAAATCAATTCAAACCATTTAAATCAAATTAAATACAAACATGGATATAGTATTTAATTATAAAGGAATTAAAAATCCCTAAATCAATTATCCACTTGCAAAATAACCCCTTCCCCTAGCCTATTTAATCTAATTAAAATGGCTATAGTTCCCTTAATTATTAAAAGGCAATTTAATTGTTTAAATAATTAAATTCCTATTTTTGAATGAATTAAATAAGTTTAATTCATTCAATTAATATTCCCTTAAACCCCAACCTAACCTATCTCAACCACTTCTACCCTGGGTTCTAACCCATCTCAACCCATTCACCCTTGCTAATCTAATCCTAATTCTAATTCTACCCTAACCCACCTCCTAATGTTGTCACATTCCATTAAGGAATGATTAACAACTCAACCCACTTGAGAAAGTGCACTTTCTCAAGCATGACTGAATATCTGTACACTGGATCTAATCAAGAAAATGGGTCTCTCAGAACAAACAATTGACTCTAGAAGCAAGATAACCATCAAAGCTTATGATGAGGAAGAAAGGTCCTCCAGAGGTCTTATTATTCTACCGATCAGAATCAGACCGATTGAGAAGAACGTCATATGTCAAGTTCTGGATCTACCATTGGCCTACAATATCCTACTAGGGAGACCATGGATTCATGAGATGCAAGCTGTACCGTCCACTTACCACCAATGCATAAAATTCCCACATAATGGGGTGGAAGTGACGATTCCCACATATGCTAACTACACTTGCAACAATATCAAAGCAGGAAGCATGATCCCACACAACAGAGAAGCTATGGATGCAGTTGCTCCTGAAACTACCAAAGACATGGTTATGAAGAGTTTTAGCAAAACCTTGAAACTTGAAGAAACAGGTATGGGAGAGTACAAGCTGGACCTGACTCCTTCCTTGACAGAACTTCCGGTGTCACCATGATCCTACAGAAAACCTTCATCGACATTCACACCTATAGCATCCAAAGATCCAGAAGTACATAAAGCAACTGGCATGATAAAGACATCCACATCTTCTTCAAATAACACAGAAGAATAGGCAGTCTTGGACTGGCTTTACAAAGGAGAACCGGTGGAGACTGAGGTCAAACATGTGAAGATATCCCCAGAACAGTATGGAAAGGGATATGATTTCCTCACACAAATGGGTTACAAAGGAAAGGGACCTCTAAAGGACACAGGACAAGGGCTTGTTGAACCTATACCCATGAAGTTTCAGACTACCAGAGATAAAACATGATTGGGTTTCAATACTAAAACTGGTAAACCCGCTCTAACAAAGAGTCTGCACTCAGATAAAGGGAATGATGAAACATATGAACTAGAGTAGTGGTCCTATGAAATATTGTTACATGTTGGTGCACAGGACCCCAACTACCAAGGATAACGCTATGTACCCAGCTTTGAGGTACCACAAGATCTTCACACTCCTTTGCTAGCACAACCTCCCATTCAAGAGGTAGGAGACACCATAGAAACAGTTACTCAAGAGACACCCTGGCCACAAAATTTACATCTTAACTGGGGGCAATTGGTCACAATTTCACATGTCCTTGATCTACAAGCAGCTAACCGAGTACATCAGATAACTATTGTCGAATACTTAAACAGATCTGATTATGATGTCACAGACTCTCATGACTATGAATGAGAAGAGCTATCTGTTGTCTCTGAGGATATTGGAATAGATGCAATTCATATGTTTGTGGCTCCTTCAGCTCCTAGTAAACGATCTAACACTCCTCCCAATGATATTGATCCTCGTAAAGCAGAAGAAGATTTCCTTCCCCCGATCATTGATGGAGACACAAGTCTAGAAGAATTTCATAGGTTACAAGAAAGAAGCCTCCTTTTATAAAGAGATGATGATGATATTTCTACTGACGAGTCGTTAGAGTTTGGTTCGCATATGACTAAAAATGACCCTTTTAACAACGATCTCACTCTTATTGATCTAAATACTGAATAAATTAACTTAACAAATCATTTCATGTCGGTTAATGGTCTTGATGCTTACACAATGTTGTCCTTCCCAGAGTCTGATTCCCTAACATTGGTACTTCCAGACCTAATTGATTGGACTGAAACAGGTCCTACTCCTATCCTCGACTTTCCCAATAATCACACCCTAGCTTGTTATCTCAATGCTTGTGAACCTTACCCTTTTTCCACCAATGCAAGGAGCGAGAACATGTCACAGGAGGATATCAAGTTTCTTAGTCAAAAACTAAAAAAGAAAAAGAAAAAGTGGACTAATGGTGAAAACCACTCTGTGGCAGTATCAGATCCCAAAATAGTAAAGAAAAAAGACGTATCCAATGGTGAAAAACTCTCTGAGATGCCAAAGGATGAGACTCTTGATATCCTCCCTGAACACTTTCAGGAAAGATCTTCGGTACTAATTGAACCAACACAGCCAGTAAACTTGGGCACTATTGAAAATCCTCAAATAGTTCATCTTGCACAATCTTTATCAGAAGAGGAGAAGGTACAATTCACAGAGTTCCTGAAAGAGAAGAAGATTAACTTTGCATGGTCTTATACTGATATGCCAGGGCTAGATCCTAATCTCATCATGCACCACTTATCTATAGCTCCCGGGATCAAGCCCGTAAAACAAAAACTTAGAAAAATGTATCCTCATGTTGCATTATTGGTAAAAGCAGAGCTAGAAAAGTTGTTAAAAGCTGGATTTATACGAGTCATTGCCTATGCAGGGTGGATCTCCAATGTGGTCCCCGTCTCTAAATCTGATAAATCTATCAGGATCTATACGGACATCAGAGACTTGAACAAAGCATGTCCGAAGGATGACTTCCCTCTACCAAACATTGACATGATCATAGACCTTACAACGGGCTTTCAGATGTATTCATTAATGGATGGATTCTCGGGCTATAATCAAATCAAAATTGCCCTTGAGGATCAAGAGAAAATTGCATTCACATGCACATGGGGCACCTTTTGCTGGAATGTCATGCCTTTCGGGTTAAAGAATGCCAGTGCAACATATGAAAGAGGCATGACAATAATATTCCATGACATGATGCACAAGAACATGGAGGACTATGTCGATGACACATTGGCTAAATTCAAAGAAAGAGGTACTCAAATTGCTGACCTAAGAAAGATCTTGGATGGAATGGAACAGTTTCAACTCAGGCTCAACCCAAAGAAATGTGCCTTTGGGGTCCAATCAGGGAAACTCCTAGGATTCATAGTATTCGCGAAGGGAATCGAGGTAGATCCTGCAAAGGTGAAGGCTATTCTAGAGATGACTCCTCCATGTAATATCAGTCAAATGAGGACACTACAAGGGAGACTTCAGTCCATTAGGAGATTCATGTCCCAACTTGCGGATAGGGCACAACCCTTTACTAAGCTACTACATAAAGGGGTTACCTTCAAATGGGATGAACACTGTGAAGCAAACTTCAGAGAATTTAAAGGATACCTGGCTGCTCCACCTATTCTTATGGCACATATTCATGGAAATCCCCTACTCCTATACATTTTAGCTACAACTACATCCCTAGGAGTATTGCTGGCACAAGAAGATGAAACCAAGAAAGAAAGAGCTATCTACTACATTAGTAGAACACTGGTCACTTATGAGCTCAATTATAGCATTATTGAAAAAGCATGCTTAGCAGTCGTCTTCGCATCACAAAAATTGAGACACTACATGCTCTCTCATACAATGAAGCTCAATGCTAAGATCAATCCTCTAAAGTATCTTTTGAGCAGAATAACATTAACAGAACATTTGGCAAAATGGGTCCTGATTCTAAGTGAGTTTGACATTGAATATGTAGAACGGAGAGCTATCAAAGGACAGATCCTTGCAGATCAATTGGTTGATTCACCACTCCAAGATGATGAACCTTTACTCATTGAAGTCCCTGATGAAACAATCATGCATCTAACTGAATATCCATGGAAGATGTACTTTGACAGTTCATTCACTCAACAAGGCTCTAGAGCCGGGGTCCTATTTATAACTCCTCAAGGATACACGATTCCCAAATCTTACAAATTGATGTTTCCACACACCAACAATATCTCAGATTATGAAGCATTGGTCAACGACCTCAAGCTAGCTATAAAAAGGAAGATCATAGATTTACACGTGTATAGTGACTCCCAACTAATTATCAATCAAGTCAATGGGGAGTATCAAACAAAAGATGAGAAATTGATGCCCTACAAATAGCTAGTTGATGGCCTGAATAAATACTTTGTCTTCGTCACCTTTCAGCAGATACCAAGATCAGAGAACAAAGCTGCGGATGTGATGGCTACCTTAGCATCCATGTTACAACTAGAAGAACATCAATTCCGCTATGACTTCTTGGTGGAATAAATATCCTATCCTTCCTTTGATACCCCTGAATACCAGGTCCTATGTTCTTTGAATACCCCAGACCAATCTCGGTATGCCAATATCATTGCTTACCTTTATGATCAAACCATTCCTGCCAATCTATCCAAAAATGAGAAAAGATCCCTGATTAGGACAACATCGCGTTACGTCCTCATAACTAACAACTTATATCAACGCGGTCTCGACGGTACACTTCTTCAGTGTTTAGAACTCAAAGAGTCCAATCTAGCATTAAAAGAGGTCCACGAAGGTGTATGTGGATCACACTCGAACGACTTTTCATTAGCCAAGAAACTGCTCAAAGTAGGCTATTATTGGCCTACCATGGAGAAGGATGCTATTCAATTTTCAAAAAGCATGTCTTAAATGCCAGACACATGGAAACCTTATCCATGCTCCTGCCAGAGAACTTATACCTTTCATAACACATTGGCCATTTCAGCAATGGGCCTTTGACTGGGTTGGACAAATATATCCCAACTCTTGAAATGGACACAAGTTCATCATTACGACCACTGAATATTTCACAAAGTGGGTCGAGGCCGTGCCACTAATCAAAGCCACTGTCAAACAGGTGGCTATGTTCATTCTGAACTACATTATTTATAGATATGGGATACCCTCTTCAATTGTAACAGACAATGGGGGGAAATTTAAAAATCAAGACATTGGTGACCTTTGTGAACAGTTCCATATTACTCAACACTGCTCCTCAATATATTAACCTCAAGGTAATGGACATGTTGAGGCATCGAATAAAAATATTCTCAAGATCCTACACTGAACTGTGAGAAAGTCTGGCAGAGACTGGCATCTACAACTGAATCCGGCACTATGGTCTTATAGAACAAGCATCCGACAACCAACTGGAGTGACGCCATTTGCTCTAGTCTATGGCGCTGAGGTAGTACTACCCATTGAGGTTGAAATCCCATCTTTGCAGATATCTTTACAAGGTCTTGTTACTGACGAGCAGTACCACATAGATAGGGTGAATTCTCTGGACCTACTAGATGAGCATCGACAACAAGCGTTTGATCACCTCAAAGTATATCAAGCATGTATGTCCAAAGGTTACAACAAAAAGGTCACACCATGCCAATTTGAAGTGGGAGATCTCGTCCTAAAGAAAAATCCTAAAAACCAGCCTAACAGGGAACAGAAAGGAAAATTTGAACCTAACTGGATAGGACCTTATGTTATCACTGCTACTTTTGGGACTGGAGCTTATCAACTAGCTACACCTGAGGGAGACGTTCTTCCAGATCCTATCAATACTCTACATTTGAAGTGGTTCTACGCCTGATGTTCAACTAGCAGATCTTGTACAATGAAAAGTTCTTGCAAAATACCAAAAACATTTAGAAAATTGATCCTGAAGTAATCCAAAAACAGTGGAAAAGATCCTACAGAAAGGGTATCCTTGGTGAAATCTTGGTAAACATGTACCTTGATACCACAAAAACATTCAAAAAAGAAAAAATAACACAAAAAATTTGAAAAAGAGAAAAAGTGCCTTGATGAGCACCTGGTAGAACAAGCATCTTGGTAGCAAAAAAGAAAAGAAAAGATCTTGCCAAGTGGTGAAAACCTGGCAATCAGGCATCACTTGTGTTCTGCGCTCCATCTATCAAAGCACTACTAATACTAGGCCTTCATAATTTTGCCTGTGCTCATACGCTGACTTCATTTTCCTAAATGACTATCTTATCCTCGCTTGGGATTTGTCTATCTTTACATCTTAGGAGTAAGTCATTATGAACTGGGGGCATCTTTGATGGCTTAGTAAGTTGCGGTTGCTAGGTTGCTTTAGGATAGTTTGCCTCACGAACACAATGTTTCTTGATACATGCAAAACAATGTCACTTTCCAAAACAAGGGTGTCTTTTCAAACATCACATATCCAGACATGACATTTACATTAACGAAGTTCCTACAAGGCTATGTTGGACCACAAACATGAATGAATGATCCTATCAATGCACAGACATGGAACACCATATTACTTGTATTACAAATTTCTGATCGATGAATCTCTACTGTGTTTGACATATGAATGAACAAGTACTATGTAAACACACAGTTTGCTATTGGTTTGATTATGATTCTTTAAATTTCCTGATGATGTTTTCAACTAGGGGCATCTAAGTAATTATAAATTTTATTTGAGTGATTCACAATTGATGATTTTTTATGTCTTCTTAGTTACTCAATGATGTTTGCGCAAAGACAAAGAGTCACAAGGATAGGGGGCATAATGTTTTCTTGATTTTCTACATATGGTGATTGTTCTAAATGATCCTATAAATTTCACCTAACTTGGATGTTTATGGTAAGAACTGCCACTATGGGTGGATAGCCGCATATATCTCGATCTTTGTTATGTGCAAACTACAGAAAGGTTGAAACAATTTGTCTGTTTTCTGATCCAGGTTCTCACTAAGGTATACGAATCATAATGTACCCAAAGATATTAATTTTCAAGGTCATTACGGGTTCAATATCTTGCCTTAATCAGAATCTGGTATATTAAAAGGAAGGTGACTATTTTGTTATCCTGGCTCCTATGCCTTGATGCCTAAGTCTATTTCTGACATTTCAATGAAACATACTTTCATAATATCAGTGGGTATTAGTGATGGTTGTACTATCAGGTGGTTTCCGTTCTAAAAATTTCCCAATGATGATAAAAATCTATACATTTGCATACCAGTGACAAAGTCCTAAGAGTCTGCATATAGTTGCATTTAGAGATTGCATGATACATTTATAAAAATAGTAAACGCATAAAGACTTTTTGTGCTAAAAAATGCTTTCTATCTTCTTCTAACAATCAAGTTAATTACATCATCTATATTACTGATATCCAGTATCATTGCACATCCATAGCATACATTTTGCATTCATGAAAATAAGAAACAGGAAAATACAAAAATGAAGCATCCATGTATTGTATTTTTACTTTTTCATCCTAAGTGCATCCATACATCTATTTTATATAACCGAAAAATCAAAAGAAACATACATTTGCATTTTCACATGAGTATCATTCAAAACATATTTATATCAGTAATGACTCATCACATCCAATCATAAAATGATGTTATCATCTAAAAATTAACTCATAAAGAGACCAAGATATCATCACATGTGCAAGATACATTTATCACATCTATGAAAGCGAAAGGAACTCATGAAACATGTCAGAATCAGGAAGTGACATCCGATATATATATATGATCATAATATGGTATAGATCAAAATATGGAACAGTATGCATAAAGAGTATCCGAGTATCAGTGAGCCAAAGTAAATTAGATATACATGTATGAATGTCATATACAAAAAAGGGGATCTCAGCAGGATCCAGATATACAAAATATGATGTCAAGATATACATATAAATGGTACAAAACATCAACTCTGGCCCGCCCCCTCTCCCTGATCGGGAGGAGGAGGAGGAGGTGGTACAAAAGGAGCTATTGGAGGTGGCATGGCCCCCTCTGACTGCTGAGTCACTCGAGAAAAAGAAGGAGCTCTCTGGCCCTCCAGAACTACTGCATGATACAGGGCATAATAGTATGTGGCCCTCTGTCCCTGATGGACCGCTGTCTAAGCATGTGCGTCCCTCTTAGCTCTGAGCATCTCACCCTGTCTATCCCTCTCTTCTCTCAGCTGCTCAAGCTATATATCCATGTCTGCCAGTAGGGCATCGACAGTAGTAACTCGGGCCTCCAATGTTGTAATCCTCGCTCGAAGCTGCTCCCTCTCCTGCTCACACCTGGACAAAGGATCTCTGTCTCTACCTGTATCCTGCTCCTATGACCTGTCCTATCCTCTATCCTGAGGTCTATCCTGTGATCCCTGCTGTCTCTGTCTCTGCTGGTCCCTAGGAAGGAGTGGACCAGGATCTCTCTAGGGAGCTACAAATCTGAACCGTGTATGTTGACCCTCTCCACTACCACTGCCACTGGCTCCACCTATATCCACTGCCTCACCACCTCCACCCCTATCGTCTCCATCATGGCCATCACTAGGAGGAGGACGCCTGACATCTCTACCATCCCTACCACCATCATGACCTCCATGCCTGCCGGGAGCCGTGTCTCTCTGTGCATGCACCTCCCCTACCCCTGGCTGGTCGATCATCAGGATCATAGTCTAAGGGCTCCTCTATGCAAGGAATGATCTCCTTAGGAATAGTAAACCGAGGAAAGGGATACTGAAGCCTCTCAATAGCATATCCGTGTGACACACCTGCATCAGCTACATTAGGACGGAGATCCCAGTCTACTGCTACCATATCGCGGATCTCCTGGTGAGCCATCTCATACTGTAACTATGCCCCCCATAATGGCGTCTCATCTCTGGTCTGGGCATATACAACACTGTCCTTAGTCCTGCTCTGGCGACAACCATACTGTCTCAGCACTATGGTGATCACAAATCGCTCTATAATATATCTAGTCCTGCCAATGAGATATCGGCTCTAACATAAGTAAGGCACCTACCGGGCATCTGAGGTCCACACCTCGCAATCTAAAAATGGTTGTCGAACGACCTCTATCATATCATCGAACAAACGGTGTCAGTACTCAATCTTGCTTAGATGGGGCTGCTGAAGAAGACCTGCATACATATAAACATAGGGCTACTCTGGTGCCCTCTGTCTGTCTACAATCAGCCATGTCACAGGGATGTGCTTCCAGGCCCGGATCTAGAGAATAAGAATGCCCACAGTCATACTTTGTGTGTAGTGGTATACTATCTCATGTAGCTCTTTGTACATGTGAGCTAAGATACATCTGCCCCATGCAAATCTCCATCGGTGGGTCACCATATGCTCTATCATGTCTACCTAGCCGACCATGAATCCGTACTAGCCCCTATTAGGCATCAGGATGCTACCTACTAGACCCGCTAAATAAATAGATAAACGATCGTAATGATCGACCATGTAATCCCAAGATAGATACCGCTGATCTATGGTGTCATCTTGGAAATATCTCTGAGTAGTACCAATCGCCACAACCACCGTCAACTCAAATCGTACCTCATGCCCAATCATCGGTACCCAAAGTCTCCTCTAGACGTCCTTAGGTGTCACTGTGATCTTACTAGTCGGCAAGTGAAAGGTGTTGTGCTCTGAATGCCATCTCTCGACAAGAGCAGTCAACAACCCATGATTTACCCCGATCTCGGGTAAACCCATCAACGTCCGCAATCCGCATCGGATCACAGTAGACTGCTCATCATCTGATAGCCGTCTAGACAATATAAGCACACGACTAGGGTAAGTGCCGCGGAATGTGACTACCTCAAACTAGGCCTATTATGGACAAAAATTATAATACATCAGTATCCTATCTACAACAAAGGGTCAGACTTCTAATCAACTATGTAATTCCAAGTTCGTGTCACACAAACAGGTCTGAAAGATTGAAATTCTAAGTCTCCTAACCAGAAATGATTCTGAAATAGAAGGGTGAGATTCATTTTACTAGATGTGATCCTAAATCTGAGGTGCGACCCTAAGCAAACAAGGTGCGATGCACTAATGAATTTTCACTAAAAACATGACAAAACAATGAAAACAGATGCGATCCAGGGTATGCTGGATGCGACACAAGAATCTGGAAAAATCAGATTCGATCCGGAAAAAATCAGATGCGACACGGGATTCGCCGGTTGCGATCCAGAATCTCGGATGTGATTCAAAATTAAAAGGGCTATAAAAGCTATGAAAATGCATAAAATTGAAATTTGCAAAATTCACAGGGTAGTTTGTCGAGCACTTACCGACGGTGGGTAGTTGGATGGGCACTGATGTCATCGGCTCATCTCAAAATGACGCTTCCTCACGGGGACTACCATCTTCTCTCTAGAGCTCTCTGAATTACTATGGAGGAAAGTGAAAATGAATAGTGAAATGATAATTTTTGAGGCTTATATTGGTCTTTTGAGCCATGGAGGAGTTTCAAAACTCCTCCCAGACAACTCCAACTACATTTCTATTCCCTTTCTGATCAATCGGGAACCAAATTGAAGGTGCATAAAATGTTTTCAGCAACCCAGTACCATTCTTACGATAATTTTTAAAACTACAGATTTGCTTCATTTGTTCCGCAAAACTGTCAATACTGCACATTTTATCCTACATCTTGGTATAACATCATTTTATTAGTCTTATCACTCACATTTTCATGTAATTAACTTGGTACTCGTGTGTTTATTTTTGAACACACCTACTTTTCCACTTCTTCTCCTCCATTCTTTCTTGTCCTAACCACTTCCTGCATGTGATACGTTCTTTCAACTGAGGGATTTTATTCTTTTCCTTCAATTTCATTCCTGAGGGGGCATGATCACACTATCAATCAATTAAATTTTTGCTCAAAGCTGTATTAAAAATGACTTCGTTATCAAACAAACTAGGGGCATAACAGTTTCCTTGACTAAAGTCGGAACTGTTGGATAGAAAGCTTTGGTTCTCATGAGCTAGATATCTTATGTTTCCTCATTTTAAATGATTTTTATTAAAGCTCCTAGCAGCTTCATACTGGCTTTTTGGACGACAACCAAGTTCAGAATTAATATTATCAATATTTGGACGACAACCAAGTTTAGAATTGGTATCTTTAAAACCTTTTATTGATCTTTGGATGAAAACCAAGTTCAATGTCAATTCTATCAGTTTGGTTCGATCAAGGGCGAGACTGATCTCATCAACATTTCGTTCAACAACCAAGAATGGGATTCTCAATCTTTCTGAAGTCAAAATCAAAAACTTTCTTTGAATCAATGTGCTGCTCGCACATCAATTCAAAGAGGGGCAAATGTAACAACCAAAATTTGGTCTGTTCCAACTATGGACCCTATTTTCCCTAAGTGTGATCATACCCCCATTTATGTCCAAACGACCCTGTTGCTGCTTGGCATAAATCTTTAATCAATTTAATGTCCTAGGTGATTTTTATCACTAAATTATATTAACTATTATAGCCATATGATTCAAATCAATTCAAACCATTTAAATCAAATCAAATACAAACATGGCTATAGTATTTAATTATAAAGGAATTAAAAATCCCTAAATCAATTATCCACTTGCAAAATAACCCCTTCCCTAGCCTATTTAATCTAATTAAAATGGCTATAGTCCCTTTAATTATTAAAAAGCAATTTAATTGTTTAAATAATTAAATTCCTATTTTTGAATGAATTAAATAAGTTTAATTCATTTAATTAATATTCCCTTAAACCCCAACCTAACCTATCTCAACCACTTCTACCCTGGGTTCTAACCCATCTCAACCCATTCACCCTTGCTAATCTAATCCTAATTCTAATTCTACCCTAACCCACCTCCTAATGTTGTCACATTCCATTAAGGAATGATTAACAACTCAACTCAATTGAGAAATTCCACTTTCTTAAGCATGACTTTCCTAAGGGACCAACTTGCCAAGTTGAGTCTTACACAATCACTAATATCACTAATATCGGCCTATTGCCTTCTAACTAGAAAGAGTATGATTAGTTGCATATTTAGCCCTCAGAAATATGCTACAAATCAGTGACCAATACTGTCCTAGTATGAAAGATTTGATCTAAATTTAAGCTAAAAATGAGAAAAAGCATACAATCTAGCTTTAAAACATGAAATGAAAATAATAAACTAGCATGCTAAAATAGATTAAATGTGAGTCTAGAGTGAATCTAACAACATAACAATGTAATTTGATCCTAAGATGAAGGCTTATTTGCTCTCAAAACAGGCTTCTATTTATAGAAGAATGGGAGAGAGAGAGGGGGGACAAGGTTC
>MU228012.1:0-16809 GCA_018584345.1 Thuja plicata
ATGGATGAGTTTCGTGCAGAAAAGCCCTTCGCAATGCCCTTCACGATGCAGACAGAACATACACGATGCAGACAGAACACCCTTCGCAATGCCCTTCACGATGCAGACAGAACATACACGATGCAGATAGAACACCCTTCGCAATGCCCTACACGATGCCCTTCACGTTGGTTTCATTCTTCGCAATGCAGATGAAACAATGAAAACGCAAAACGCGAAAAATGAAAACCCTTGGTCGGCGATAGAAAACCCGAAGATTGTAACGGGAAGATGCGGGACCCGAAATAACATAAAATTTGGTTGTGAAACAATGAAAACGCGAATTTGAAAACAAATTCCACCTTTTCAATGGGAAGATGGTGCCGCTCGTTTTCGGGGCTAAACCAGGTTTTGCACACATAACCCGAATTGCAAAAAAGGGAACCAAACAATGGATTTCATTTGTTTTGGGAAGCGTTGCCGCCAATTCTCGTCCAATTCCCGCAAACAAACGGGGCCTAAAATTATCAAAATCTGGTGTCCCATTTAAGTGCTTAGGGTGCACAAAATTAGCTATAATAACTAATACAGATCCCCTATAACTCTTATGGACACAACATTAGAATTATTTGTTAAAAATTATTCTCTTATCACTCCATAATCAATGATATCAGATTTTCACAATTGTTTTCGGATGAGATTAATTTTCACCAATTTCCAATCACACTCCATAATCCATCATAGAACGATAATAGAAAAAAGATAAAAGAAAAAAGATCAAAAAAAAAAAAGAATGACAAAAATTTCCTAGCCACTCTATAATCATCAACATCAAAATTTATTTGTTCCTAAATTCAATTGTCTTAATTTTTCAATCAGGATTTCAGAGTATATCATTCAAACTAAAACTGATATGGTTCAATGGAGGCATGGAGGAAGGGCAACATACCTTTTTGTTGTGTGAAGACTGCACGATGAAGAGGTGTTTGGCCATCGCTTCTGGTGTAGCTCTGAAAATTCCTGGTGTCTTCATATTTGAACATTCTATGCAGATTCCACTCTTAATTACATCTATTATGTTCGTCAGACTCGTTCAATTTCATTAATTATTGGATGTTGACATCCTTGACACAAAAATGTGATTACTAGTGAAAGAGCCATAAGCCATACAATTCAATAGACGACCGATTCACGATAATAGTCGAGTCACGTACATCCAGTCAATAGACGACCGATTCACGATAATAGTCGAGCTCCGTAAGATGGCAGAACATTCAGAAATAATAGAGCAATATTCATAGTATTTTTTGAATAAATGAATACGTAGACATTTTAAAACCAAACAAAGTTTATGCGCGTTTCAGTTCATTTTTTAGTTTTTTGGTTCATAATTAGTTTATTTGTGTAGCATTCTTAGAATATTTGTGAAGACGACAGGAACATTTGTGAGCAACTACTGAAACATTTGTCTATAAATATTGAAAATTTATTGGAGCATATTTTTGTAGGTATTCACGACACTTTGAAATACCTACTTTTTCACCCTTAGACACTTACAAATTCTACAAGAAGCATTGCTAATACCTAAAAGCCTAAAAATATTATTTAAATAGCATCCAGAGATAGGAGAACGACTAAGCACCAGACAAATTCAATCTGATTTGACAATTTGATAACATATATTAATTAAATTAAAAACTGAAAACAACTACTACATAAATTTTAATTTAATTAATATATGCTATCAAATTGTCAAATCAGGTTGAATTTGTCTGCTCCTTAGCCGTTTCCTTAAAGAATCAAGATTCCCTCAAATTGAACAAATAAGAATATTTAAATGCTACGCGCTTATATGTATTCTTAAATTCCATTGACCGCGAATTTAAACACGCATAAAATTTGTTTGGTTCGAAAATGTCCTCGTTTGTTCATTTATTTAAAAAAGCATATGAATATTAGACTATTGGTTTTTAATGTTCCACAAACTTACGTACTGATATTTTAAATGGGTCGTCCGTTGACTGGACGTACGTGACTCGACTGCTCCCATTGTTATGTAAGTTCGCCGAACATTCAGAAATAATAGTCCAATCTTGATGGACTTTACATGGAAATTTCAGAGATAGCCAGTAATTCTTGGTGGAAGGGAAATATGAGTGTAAATTGGAGCGACACAGAGGAGAAATTATAATCTGTTGTAGAGAGGAATGGAAGCAGAGCTTTACAAAGCTGCTAAAAAGGGGGAAATGCATGCACTTGACAACTTCTCTTCCTCTGAAATTATAGCGGGTAGAAGCCCTGAGAAGAACACGGCACTGCACATAGCTGCCTGCAATGGCCATGTGGGCTTCCTCAACAAGTTGGTTGAAATATTAAAAGCAGACATTGAGGCAGAAAATGGATATTTGAGGGCGATTAATAAGCGGGGAAACACGGCCCTTCACGATGCAGCAAGGGGAGGACATGAGATTGTAGTGGAGATTCTATTGAAGGAAGACCCTTCTCTCGCCCATGTCAAGAATTGCATTGGTGAAACTGCTCTGTTCAAGGCTGCTGAGGAAGGGCATACTGCAATTGTTAGTAAATTGTTGGAGTTTATGCCAGATGAGGGCTACATCAGAACTGATGGCCAAACACCTCTTCATCGTGCTGTCTTCACACAACACAAAGGTACGTTGCCCTCCCCCATGCCTCCATTCAACCTTCTTTCAAGCATTCTGTTAATAAACTGCATTTTAGCACATGATTTTATCTAGGGTTTCGTCTACAATCCTCTTTTCTTCACTTTTTTTTTCAATGGACTGTTGAACATGATGTATAATGACGGTGAAGTTGAATGGTTTTAAATTAGCTTAATCTGGGATCAAGTTCTGTTGAGTGCAAAAGTTTGATATCATAGCTTCCTTAAAAATAGAGTTGTGACTGCTTTGAGATTTTTTAAGAATGTTTGAAGGCTGTCATGGCCTAAGCTGGTGGGGCTATATCCAGCCCCACCCAACTTTCACCCTCTCAAATTTAGAGGCCTAACAAGTAGGGCCTCTTATCTTGGAGGAAAAGATTACAAATAATCTTTTAACCCCCAAAAATATTTCTCAAGAGACCTCCCTTTCCTTAAAAATAGAACCCAAGCCCCTCTCATGACCCCTACCTAAGTGTACCATTCCTTTTCATGACACATAGGTTCAGCTATTACTAGAACATGGGTCAATAAGTTTGACTAGTCAATAGTAAAATCATAAAAAGGAAAAATATGTTAATGTGAATTTTAGTTGTATTTGTATCAATGTTTTCCATGAAAAATTAATAAGAAATACTGATATATAGACTGGATTTTAATTTACATTTGTACAATCTTTTTAATTTTATATTTCTAAAGATAGAATTATCACTTTTCCAAACACGCAGATGTAAGTGAGAAACTTTTGCAGAGACCTGGAATTAGTAAAATCGCGGATAAGAATGGCAGAACACCACTCCACATAGCCGCCTTAATTCCAGCAGTACTTCCAGTTTCACAAGTGAAATTGAAGAAAATCAGCCAGATTGGGGAAATGCTTTTGAAACACGATAAGGAGTTATGTTACAGAGTGGACAAAAATGGGCAAACAGCACTTCATATAGCAGCGAAAGAAGGGAATGCATATTTGGTGAAAAAGATATTACAACACAACTGCCTTTGCATTGAAATGGTAGACAATGATGGCCGAAATGCTCTTCATCTGGCTGTGTTGAATGCATCAAAAATATTTTACAGGGTTGGATATAGTCTCAAAACTATTATTTCCTCCGTCATGGAAAACAACTTGGTTGACTGTGCTGATAAAAATGGAGACACGGCATTAGACTTGGCCATACAAAAGATAGAGGAAGATCCACAACTTTTTATTGGGGTGAGTAATCTATACAAAAATTAATAGCTTAATAAACTCTTTAAATTTGTCTAGCTGTACAAGATTATTTTTTGTTAACTTAATTTAGTCTAAGATGTGAAATTGAAAGTCAGAGATGTTGGCGCAGATTAGGAACTATCTCCTCAGATGTGGTGCGACTCGAAAGATGACGTTCCAAGATGAAACAACAGACAATTTTCCGTCCATTTTTGAAAAATCAAAATGGAAAACTGAAATTATATCAATAAATGCGGTGTTAATTGCAACAGTAGCTTTTACAGTTGCTTTTACTCTGCCTGGAGGCCTTCAATCTAAAGACCCAACTCCCGCACTGATTAATGAATTTATCTTCAAAGTGTTTGTGATATCTGATACTTTGGCATTGTGTTTTTCTATTTCATCGGCTGTTCTCCTCTTCTATGCACTTCTGGGCAACAGAACAGAGGATCCCCTGCTTACGGGTTTCAGTTTCAATGCATTGTGGATAGCTTTGGTATCGCTTGCATTCACATTTGGTGCAGCGATTCATTTGGTTGTGGCACCCAAATGTCCATGGCTGGCAATACTTGTATGGCTTATGGTCTTCATTCTTCCTGTAGGGATATGGTTATTTTCTTTCAGTGGAAAATTGTACATGTTTAAGGAACATAAATTCTATGTCCGCTACGTTATATTGGATTCTTTTGTGCAGTTGATGGTGGCTCTAGGCCACAAAGACACGCCATGGGGTCTTCAAAGAATTCAATATTAATCTACATTTTACATGAACCTAATGTTGTTATACTTTTACATCGTATCATATGGGTTAAAGACATCAAAATCTTCTTCCTGTTCAGTTGTTGCTAGTGTTCATCAGCCTTCTGAATCATTTTGTGTATGTTTCGTGGTGTATAATGAAATGAGAATTAATTTGCAGTAGTATCTGGTTGTCTAAATACTGTTTGTAATGCAATAATAAAAGTTTAGTAAACAATTATAAGGTTGGGTTTTACGGGAGGGGGCTTTCTTAAATGTAGAGGTGGAGCTGCTTGAGGATATTTAGGAATATTTTAAAGGAGCAGTCCCATGAATTTTATTTTTCAATTCAGCTTAAATGTTTAGCCCTCAAATTTAAGGAATTTGTGTTAAAATAATTAATTTTACTCTAAAATTTAACTTGTGGCAGAAAAATCTCCTAAGCTGGTGGGGCAATTTTCAGCCCCACCCATTTTCACCCACTCAAATTTTAAGATCTAAAAATAGAGCTTAACCCCCTCCCATAAGACCCCAGCCTAATTAATTTCTTTTCTTAATTTTTTTGTTTTTCTACTCACCCTGAAAAATTGTCTCATATCAGAAAATTGTCTCCCTATTCCGGTGGCCAAAATTGGAGACTCTACTGCCACATGAGAACGGGATGATTGTGTGTGCGTGAGACGACTGTCAGATATGAGACAGTTTTCCGGGGGAAACTTTCCATTTCCAATGTTGCATTCATAGTTTGTAACAAATTGTGCAGAGCATTGAAATTGGTGTTTTGACTGTAGATCCTCGATCGTTAAGACTCCATGAATCTGTACAGAATATTAGGAAGAGATTAATGTCTGGTGCTTTCATGGAACTTTCATATGATAATTTGTGTGATGAAGATGGTGGTTCTGGTGAGTGTGGACATTTTGGAGATAAGAAGAGGAGACTGACATTTGAGCAGGTGAAGACATTGGAAACGAGTTTTGAAATGGGCAACAAACTGGACCCTGAGAGAAAATTGCAGTCGGGTAGGGCTATGGGACTGCAGCCCAAACATATAGTCGTTTGGTTTTATAACAGGCATGCCAGGTGTAAGGACAAGCTGTTGGATAAAGATTACGATCTTGTCAAGCTTGACTATGATGCTCTGAAGACCACCTATTAGAATCTAGTTCAAGAGCATGAGCAAATCAAAGAGGAGGTATGAATCCGAGATATACCCATGTCAACAAGATCAAGGATTTCGAGCCTAGGAACAAAATGGTTTCAATTTTGGGTTCAGTGATGATTTTATAGATCCTTCACAGGTATTGAATTTGGGTTCAGTGATGATTTTATAGATCCTTCATAAGTATTGAATGAATTAGTTCATGTATTCCAGGAAAATTGTAGAGGCTTAGCTCTTATGATTAGATCAATTCAGTAGTTAATGAATTTTCCACAGTTTATGAAGAATTATATGATTGTTTTTGGTTTTTGGTTTTTGGTTTTGATTCAAATCACATTTTTGCTAATTTATCATTAGCAAGTGAACAAAGATGAGAGCAACTACAATTGTCTCAATAAAAACCTTAAATTTAAATTTGAACTCTACAACTCAGCTGCTAAACCAAGCTCATTAGGACACCTCGTTGAGATTCAAACAAATGATTATGCACCCATAGTTTCACCCGTGAATCACTGGAGAGAGTTTATCTTAGTAAAAGGAAAATTGTGTTCTCTTTACACCTTAGATTTATGCAGACTTTTTAGATTCCATTTTACTCATTTTGAGGTACCAAAGAAGAATCAGGACTGAATTGCAAACCCCAGCTTACTAGGCATTCACTGAATTGAAGCTCTGGAGCCCAGGTGATTTTAAACACACACATGTACAGAATATGCATTTAAATTTGAATCATGGAAATGTCACAGAACCCTTAAAAAAAGTAAAAACCTGAGATTCAGACTTATTAGATTCATTTATGATTTGAGCTGATGAGTTTCAGTTCTCAATTCTCAATTGACAACTTGAGTTTATTTGGACACAAATGTGATATGTTCATGACCTTTGACCTACTGACTCAATTTTGTTTTAATCTTTTTTGAACTGCTTAGGCCCAGGGTTCACTTGGAAATCTGATCTTATTAGGATACCCTGAGTTAAAGCTCAACAGTGGAGAAATTTTTTAGTTTGGTATGCGAGATTTTCTTATGGGAGATTTGTTGCATTGTGGTTTTTGGTTGTGCTTATGGATGAGATGGATATAAGTTTTTGGTTTGTTTTGTTTTGTTTTCAGGTGTTCATGATTTGTCCTGGATTTAGCCCAATATGACACAGAGAGTCCTATCTTTGAATGAGGAGATTGAGGGCACGCAAGCATTAGAGGCTGTTCCAATCTCCATGTATCAAACTTTGTAAATCTTCAAAGTACATAAGGAACTGGTAACAAGAAAATAGAAGAATTATAATTTAAATTGGGTCAACAATTTGTGCATATTGGATCTGTTATGCAAAAAAAACTTTGTCCTCTGCCTTTGATGTTGCTCTGTATTACTTCTGCAAACAGGTTTGGTGATTCTTTATTCCTGCCAATCGGTGGTGCTATATTCCATTGGAGGGCTTCAATATTTTTAGCATTGGTTGTTGTTTTATGTGGTTGTTAGTTGTGGTGGTTCCCCTTTTCTTTATTATATGTATTGTTGTATGTTGGTGTTTGGCTTTATAGTTTTTTTTTTAGTTTTTGGGTTTATGCTTAGGTTGGATGTTTCACAATTTCACATCACATCTTCTATTATAAGTACTAAGCAGATACCCCAGAAGGATGTGATGGTAAATAACTCTCTGTGGAACGAATGTGAAATCTGAAATTAATTAAAAATAATTTACCTATACTTACAAGTTGAACTTCCTTCCCCGTTGTTATATCATGTATCTTTGCACTGAAAATTTTGTGGTATAATAGCCACACAACATTCCCATTTAGATTGAATAGATATTTGATCAACAACAGTTGTTTGGAAAAAGTTCTCCTCTTGCTATTACAAATTCTTTGCTGGATGAGGTAAATCTTGTAGAATAATCACTTGTTAACGTTGTTGCTGATACAATTTCTAATTGACATTGCTAAGGCGTGATCAGAATATATTAATCAATTAAAAGAAAGCTTCCAGTCAAATTACTCATTATGTGGTAAGAAAGCTTCCAGTCAAATTACTCATTATGTGGTAAGAGAGCAACAAAAAAACACTTTAAACACTATGTGCAAGATGGATATGAAGCAAATGTATCGTGTGTTTGGTATGAATGGTTTTAACAAACAAATACAAAATCCTGAGTATGCTTTGATCTTAGGAACTGATTATTTATTCCTATTTTCTTTCCTACTCTTAAGCATTTTGTTTTCTTGTGTTGCTTTATTTTCTTGCTGTGTGTATGATACATGCTCTAAAGCAATTTTTTTATTTCTTTTACAAACAATGGGAGCCTGTAGCTAATTGGGAATTTCCAAACATTATGTTCCTTTCTATAATGTGGGTTCAAACTTCATGATAACGTTTACACTCTATTGTTTATAGTGAGAGTTGGGAATTTGATAATGTAGTCAAGATGCTTAAAGTGCTACTAAAGCTTCACTATTGGTCATAAAAAATTCATCGATTGAGTAGAAGGATCAAATTCAACTATTTTGGCAATCTAACTCAAGAGTGTTACCAAATGTGAAGGATGTCTTCAAGTTGAGAATTGGCATTTGAGACCGCACCCCGCATCCTAAACATTTTTTGGAGGTGAGACAAACAATGTTGTTCAAAAAAATGTGCGACACATCCAACATTGCAAATATCACAAAGAGCTTTTGAAGCCTTCAAGCCATTTTTTTGTGTACCTCTTAAGATTCGAAATACTTGTTGTTGCAAGTATCATGTGGAGTTTTCAATGCACCATGAACTATTACGATCCATTCGTTCTACTTTGCATACTAATGAAATGTTGGAGGAGTGTGGTGCAAGTGTTCTTCCAAAATCATCAAGAGACTTGCTAAATCATTTTGTATATCCTAGAGATGATGGTTGTTTCTTTTATAGACATGATTGCTTAAATGACAAGTGCTTAGAGTGTGTTGGGTTAGTGAAGTTTGTTTCATGTTTCATGAGGGTTGTGAACACAATTTTGGAAAGATAATTGTCCAAAAAAAGGTATATGAAATAGTTAAATATAGATTGAAAAGTGGAGGTGAAGACTCTAGATGTGAGTTGGTTACAAAAGAATACAATGTAGCTGATTTTATTTCAAATTTCAAGAAGAATATTTTTTACAAGTATGCAAGGCATAGTCACGGGTCTTATTTGTTGGATCAACAATTCAGGATGTGTAAGGACACTTTCTCGATTGACACTATTATATCGGCCATTGACTTTGCAGCTCGAACTGTACATTATAGCCCCAAAATGAGTTGTAAGCTCAATATTACGATTCCATTCAGGTTTCTATTTTTGTGCACATAACATATAGACATTCCCCTAATAGTACATAAGATGACCGGAAGATAATCATAGATTACCATTGTTATATGAGTGATGATAGATCTCACTCTCACGACTATGTCCAACATTGCTTTGAGAATTATGTTAAGTGGATGTGAGAAAATGATATTGCTATGGATAGACATCTCATTTGGTCAGATAACTGCACAAGTCAATCCAAGAATGCTCGTATATTTTATTGATTGTGTAAAATGCATGTAGAGAGAGGTGTACCTCATATTTGGAGTTTTTTGAGTTCGAACATGGAAAAGGGGAGCATGATGGAGCAGGTGCATGTTAAAAAGAGAGCTCTAGTTAAGGAGCAATTGAGGATTTCAAGTGCAAAACTCCTTGATGCTCATTCTATTGTTGATTGGTATACTTCAACATTGTGACAGGGGGGACTCTTGATTCAGCAGTGTGCAAATTATTTTGGTTAGTTGAGTTGGGCACAATAGGAGATAGGTTGGATACTCAAACAGTGAAAGATTCTTCAAAAATGCATTCATTTTGAATCGCAGATGCTAGTACATGGGCCATTTGGACAGGAGAGTTGGCTTGTTTTTGTTCCAAGTGTCTTTAGTGTATTGGGATCAATGTGAGTCAAGTGAGTGGGTAGATATGTGGGTTCCACATTATCTAACTCTTTTATCTGTCACACTCTCTAATATAAATGATGACATGGATTGTTCACTTGAGTACAACCATCTTTTAGATCTTCTAAGCTAGGACATGTTTTTGCATTGGTTGCACCATAGGGGAATGATGAGAAATCAGATTACTAGTTAGCACATTGTGTACAAGGAAAGAAGAAGCTTGCACAATCGACGACAGATGATGATAGGTTCACATGTTGTTGTGGGAACATGGTTGCGCATGTACATGATTAGAAAGAATAGCATTCCTACGTTTGAACACTATGAGAAGCACAAAATCATTCTCATGTATTCACACCTTGTTATAGCAGCCAATGTTAAGTTGTTGAAACATCAAGGAATACCAAAGATAAAATAATTTTGGACTATTAGTACTGTTGACCATGAAGCAATATTGAATACCCTCAAGCAGAGAGATGACCCTTCAGCACACTTCAGTAGGTAAGTGCAACTCACTGCAAGGTTTTCCATGTTCATTACACTTACATTGAATACATTAATTGTAGTTTTCTTCTTCATTTGTTTAAGTCAATAAACTTGGTTTTATATGTGGATTGTAAGTATAGTTGGATACATATATGATAGATATAGAAGATTGAGGTGTACATTTGATTAGCTCATAAAAATGATGGTAAACTTCACTATGCATTCACTAGTCATGTTCTTTGGTTTGTTTAGTTAGTTATACATTCATAATCTTTTTTTCAACCTATAAACTTCTTGTTTTCTCTATTAACTTTTCTTGTGCCTTTGGAATGCAGGGATCAGAATGTAGATGTCATCGAGTACCATTTGTTAAACTTATACATTTTAGAAGCGGAAATGACACACTTATTATATATGATTTTTGATATATAGTTGTGTATCTAAGATTTTTGGTAATTATGTATCTAGAACTTTTGATAACATTGATATATGTATTCATAATATGGTTGTATCAGTGATATATGATGTATTTGTATGCAAGGTTGTGTGTACACCCAAGCTTGTATAATGATGAAATACATGCAAGAATGCAAATATTTGACTTGTTTTAAAAAAAATTGTGATATGGCCAAACATATCATTTTCATGCATTACAATTCAATTTTAATAGATTTCAATTGTAATATACATTTCATTAGATTTTTGTTTATCCCATTATGTAACCATTTGACCAATTAAGCCCTATTAGCCAAGGATGGGTCAAAGTGGTAAAAAATGTCAATTAAGGTCGACCTATCATAAGAGTGATGTATTTAGTTCATCTAAGTCACATTGGTCATGTTTGCAAAGTTATAAGTATCATTGATATAAAAGTGCCAAAAATTGCATTGTTGCTCAGTTGAAAGATGCACCACTTGGTTTCAATGGTGCATCTTTTGAACCATTCATCGTGGGACCAAAATGTCAGCTCCATTGGATCTGATTGGCCGAGTAAACGATAGTGAAGTCCTCGTTTCACCTGTGTAGCATCAAGAACGTTCTAGCGCATGTTAGACCTATGTGTTTCCAAGTTGCACTAAGCCAAATCTGGCAGCAATTTTTGGAGGGTGATATCTCGGACCTCGTGAGGGGTATCAGAGAACTAAGAAGTGCACAAGGACCATCTTGGGAAGGCCTACAAGCATGTAGCTCAATTTTGGGATATTCCACTTGATTTCCATTTGGCGACCCGATCTCAGTTGGTGCAAAAAGTTACATTGTTGCTCAGTTGAAAGTTGCTCAATGGTGCATCTTTCAAACCATTCATTGTGGGACCAAACCATCAGCTCCATTGGCTCCAGTTGGCTGGGTAAATGCTAGTGGAGACCTCATTTTTCCGGCGTAGCATGAAGAACGTTCTGACGCATGCCAGACCTAAGTGTTCCCAAGGTGCACTAAGCGAAATCGGGCAGTGTTTTTGGGAGGGCGATATCTCAGATCTCATGAGAGGTATCAGAGAACCATGAAGTGCACAAGTACCATCTTGGGAAGGCCTACAAGCACGTAGCTCAGTTTTGGGATATTCCACTTGGTTTCCATTTGGCGATCCGATCTCGGTTAGTGCAAAAATTTGTATTGTTGCTCAGTTGAAAGTTGTTGAATGTGCATCTTTCAACCCGTTCATCCTAGGACCAAACCATCAACTCCATTAGTTCCGGTTGGCCAGGTAAATACTAGTGGAGACCTCATTTTTCCCGCATAGCATCAAGAATGTTTCAGCGCATGCCAGACCTAAGTGTTTTCAAGGTGCACTAAGCCAAATCGGATAGTGATGTTTGGAGGGATATATCTCGGACCTCGTGAGGGGTATCAGAGAACCGTGGAGTGCACAAGGACCATCTTGGAAAGGCCTACAAGCACATAGATCAATTTTGGGATATTCCATTTGGTTTCCATTTGGCAACCCGATCTCGATCGGCACATAAAGTTAAACCTTGTTGCTTAGTTGAAAGTTTCTCAATGGTGCATCTTTTAAACAGTTCATCCTAGGATCAAACCGTCAGCTCCATTGTCTCTGGTTGGTCAGGTACACGCTAGTGGAGACCTTGTTTTTCCCACGTAGTATCAAGAACATTCTGGGACATGCCAGACCTAAGTGTTTCCAAGGTGCACTAAGCCAAAGCAGACAACGATTTTTGGAGGGCGATATCTCAGACCTCGTGAGGGGTATCAAAGAATCATGAAGTGCACAAGGACCACCTTGGGAAGGCCTACAAGAACATAGCTCAGTTTTGGGATATTTCATTTGGTGACCCGATTTCGGTTGGTGCAAAAATTGGTATTATTGCTAAGTTGAAAGTTGCTCAATATTGCATCGTTCACACCGTTCGTCCTAGGACCAAACTTCCAGCTCCATCGGCTCTGGTTGGTTGGTTAAATGCTAGTGGAGACCTCATTTTTCCCATATAGCATCAAGAACATTCTGGCCCATGCCAAACCTAAGTGTTCCCAAGGTGCACTAAGCCAAATCGAGCAAGAATTTTTGGTGGGTGATATCTTGGACCTCGTGAGGGGTATCAAAGAATTGTGAAGTACACAAGGACCCTCTTGGGAAGGTCTACAAGCACTTAGCTCAGCTTTGAGATATTCCACTTGGTCTCCATTTGGCAACCCGATCTCTGTTGGTGCAAAAAGTTGTATTGTTGCTCAATGGTGCACCTTTCAAACCGTTCATTTTAGGACCAAACCGTTTGTTCTGTTAGCTCCAGTTGGCCAAGTGAACCCCAATTAAAACCCCATTCCTCTCATTAAAAGAACGTTCGTGACCACCCCACACCAAAGTGTCCCCGAAGTCTATTACATCTATTAGCCCAATTGTGGTTACCCTAGAAGAAAGTCGAGTTAGGGTAAGCAAATTTGGAGTCTATTAGCCCAGTTGCGGTCTATTACGCCTATTAGCCTATTAATTTGGTTGGAAAAGTATTTTTAGGGTAGTTTCTTTGGAACTGAATCCTAATTAGGTCTAATATGCATGATAACGCATGAAAAAGAGGTTTTTTCAGCCCCAGGGGCTTAAAACTTTCTTTTGGAGCCTTTTTGACACTCCCTCATTGTTTTTGCTCTATTTGGAGCATACGAAGGTCTTTTTTTGACTTCTCTATATCGTCGGAAAGCTCTTTTCAAGATATTTTTGATTATGGAGGTTAGGGTTTTGGGTTCTGCTATTTTGATAGTATTTTTTCTGTCAAAGTCTGATGTTTGTTTTTGCCATCCGGGAGCCATATGTTGCTCATCCGGACTCCATTTTTGGCAAACCAGATATCATTGGAAAGTTGGTTCAGTGAGTTATTTAGTGGAAGGGGTATTTTATCCAGATTCTACTCCAGGTTCTTTCTCCTTCAATTTTTTCACTTTCACACTCTGGTGGATTACTTAGGTCCTACAGGTCTTGGGATCTCTTCTTCTGTTCTTCTGGCTCACTCTTCTTTCTGACCTTCTAAGCATTGTATGCTTCTCTTCTGTAGCATTCCCTTTTCTGTAAACGCACTAAGATAAAGTGTCTGCTTTTGCATATCTGAGATTTTGAGCACCTTGTGTTTGTTTATACTCACACTCAGTTATAAAGTGCCATGGGGGGTTATGATGTTTTACCTTTTGTGCTCATCCACCTTTGTCAAGTGTGTGTACATTCCACGACATTAGCCCATGTTGTGTGTCCATGACACCGCCCTTTATCCTGTTCTTGTACTTCTGTTGCACTGTTGGTGTTCCTGATTCTTCTTCTTGCAGTTGTTTCTGGCATTGCATTTCAGTGTTCCTGTCACCCCTCTCCCTGTTCAGCATTATGGGGGGGGGGGTTCACCTGTTGGTTCTATTACTTCCTTGGTTTGGTTGAGTGATCTACGTATTCAGTTCTTGTTCCTATGTACCACTCCGATGCAGTGGCTAGGCACCTATGCATTTCGGTGAGATGGATCATCTACTATATAGACACTCATTCATTCATACTTTTGGAGGTCACCTCTTCAATTGATCATCTCTTCAGACTTTGTCTTCTCTACCTGGTCATGCACTATTTCAGTGGGGGTTCTAGCAGTTACTTCTGATAGTGTTTGCAGTTTCATGCTTTAGAGATGCTATACATGCTCTTTCTTGTTCCTTTCTTTGAGACTTTCCCTAGATTGGAGGCTTTGTTTCCTTCATCTAGTTCATCTCTTTTTGGAGTAGAGTTTTTCCCATTGGGTTTTCCCTATTTCCGCGCTATATAGAGATTTCTTGTACTTGGGTACTTGATCAGGCCTTTGTTGTTGGGACCTTTCTTTCCTGCTTTCTGCAGTAGTCTCCTAGGTTTTGCTTCTCCCTAAGCTTATCTTAAGGGGGGGTGTTAGAGTAATAGTCTTTTGGGTTATTAATTAAATCATTTTGATCTAATTACTAACTCACCTATTCACTCTAGTTGCTTAAGCCAACCTTAGGTTTTCCCTTTTTAGGGTTTCGTGATTCCTTTTTAAGGATTCACCTCTTTGTATTTCATAACGCATTGAATCATATTGTAATACATTGTTGATAATAGAAGATTATCCTTTGATTATGCATATGATGCCTCTGGCTTTTTGGCCTCCATAGATTTTTCTCGCTTTCTGTTCTTTGCTTCTTCCATGTGACAGGGTTATGCATGCAGGTGTTCTTGGGAGATTAGGTTTCTACCTATTATAACATATATGTGTGTGTGTGTGTGTGTGTGTGTGTTAGGATTAACAAGACAGAAATAACACTTACATGCAGAAATATAACCAATATTAGAGAAAAATAAACTAAAACAGAAGAGAACACAAGACACAAAGATTTAACGTGGTTCACCCAATCCCTGGGCTACATCCACCAAATAGCAAAGTCCACTCTTATTATTATCCAGTGATTACAATCTGATCACAATGCCCAATTTCCTTACAGCTCAATACCGCCGTAAAACATACAACATAATAGAAAACCCTAACCCTAAGCAAATTTATACAATCTTTATGCCGCTTTAGGGTTAGAACAAGTCAGCCCAGAAATTGGCCGAAAATAAGCCTAAATTTTTTTTTTGCCTCGGGGGCTCTGCCTCCGAACCCCACGCATTGCAGAAAGGTAAAACACTTTCCTGATTAGTCACCACAATATAACTATATATATATATGAAATTATTTTGTACAAAATGTGGCACATACCATCTCAAAATATTTACGAAATCTATATATCTAGATACAATGTGGCATACAACATCTCAAAATGTGCCATATGTCATCTCAAAATAAGAAACAACTAAAAATATTTCTAGGACATCCTATTCTACTGGTGGATCATCAAAATGAAGCCTCTTCAAAGTACTGTTGGGCTCTGATGGATCCTACATGAACACAAAAGTGAAACCCCAAGTTAGATTACTTAATTTATATGGTTTCTACAAATCAAAATTAAAAATTAAAAATCATAGTCAACAATAATAAATAAACAACTTTTAAAATTGAACTCTCATGTACCTCGCCTCTCTGTCTCCTCATGCGGTCAGGAGTCCTAACATATGTCCTTGGTAGAGAAGGGACAATGCCACCAATGTCATCTTTGACCTGTATATGTTTGCAACAATGAGATTGATCTACGAGTTATGGGTATGTGCAAGATCATGAGGGGCCAAACTATGCGCTTAAGTGGCAATGAAAAATTAGAAAATTAGGGTTAGTAAACTTGACGTGAAAATTTGAACTAGCTATCAACCTAATATCAAAAAGTTGTAAGAATAGAATCTGTAGGAAATTGAATGTAGTTTCTAAACTACTAGGCCTTTTTTGAAACAAAGTTAATATGATTGGTGAAAAGTATAGATTTCAATGCAGTAGTACAAAAATTTCAGGAAAAAAATAAGAAGTAGGTGTATGTCTGATCACCTTAATCATAATCAAATGATAATATTTTTTTATAATATTTTATATATAAGTAGTAGACTCATGCCCAGATGTGACACATATTTTTTTGTAATTTTATTCCAAAAAAAAAATTAATTATGAATTATCTGCTACAACATTTTCAGAATAAAAAACTCCCCTGTCTGACCACCTTAAGTCATTGAAAACTTTACCAAATTCAAAAAAAAAAATTCCCCTTATAGTAGGCGAAGCATAGAATGTGATGCATTTTTTGGATTTCAAAAAGTTATACCGTCTAAAAGTTATAGCCGTTTTTCAATCAGCATATAAATCAGCACTTTAGAGGTAACTCAATTGGAAAATAACTAGAAGTTACTTACCAAATTCAAAATTTCACAGCAATTATATCGATAGAAAGCTGATAATCTCCTTAAGATACCCTTTTCGTTTCATCAAATTCGGGTGAAAAAAAAGTCGTCAGCTACATGGTCGAAGTCTAGAACTCAGAGAAACAGGGGAAAAACATGTTTTTGAGACATTTGAAGAGTTGACCAGGTAGGTATGGTACACAAAGCAATACCGAGCCTAATCAGGTACCCGATATTTTCAGGTACCCGAAAATCCCGGCAGAATTTTGAATTTTAAATTTTCCCTCCTCTTTATCCCTCTTAATTTATTTTCAACCCCTTTCTCCCTCCCATTTCTCCATACTTCATATGATATATTTATATATCAAAAATT
>MU228012.1:26724-68452 GCA_018584345.1 Thuja plicata
ATAGAGTAATAAATTTACAAAATAGGATGATAGCATAATAAAATTACAAATTGATTGAACTAAAATTAAAACTTACGTCCACCGATCCCTCCTCTGGAATAGTGGGCTGGGTCAACAAAGATAGGAAAGATTCTTGTGGGGCCTCTCTCGCACTAGGAGTAACCTATGAGAGTAAAAAATATATAAATGTACTTCATCATAACAACCCTGGTTACAAAATAAAAATAACAATATGTACAAATCTACGTACAATCGGGCTATCACCCCGAATTGAGATCCCTGTGAGCCCAGGCTCCTGAACCTGTGTCGGGACATCGTCGTAAGCCACACCCTATACAATAAAGTGCATGTAAAATATTTATTACTACACACAAGTAAAATACATATCCATGCATAATTAATCTCAAACAATTAATTACCTTTCCTTTGTCGACGCATGAGGAGGGAACCCCCTCATGCCCCCCACTGACATCAGCTGAGACCTGCAAGAGTACAATAAGATGACAATATATTAGTAAATGTATGAATTTTATTGCTCTACTTGAATAACAAACGTTCTATTAAAATTTCCGACAAACATTGCCCGGTCGCAGAAAGAAAAACCAGCGTGACACTTTGCCGGTAGAGGGTTGTCCCCTAAAAGAGCTTATCGGCTACTTAATTTTTGCCTTTTCAAATCTTCCCCACTCTTGACGTCTTTTCAACAACATGGTTGGTGCCTCAGCTTAAACAAGAAAAACAAAATATGCTCAACACTTGCTAGGCCTAATAAAGCGCTTATCGGCTACTTAATTTTTGCCTTTTCAAATCTTCCCCACTCTTGACGTCTTTTCAACAACATGGTTGGTGCCTCAGCTTAAACAAGAAAAACAAAATATGCTCAACACTTGCTAGGCCTAATAAAGCGAATGGATGATCAATGGCCTAAAGTGGATGATCAATGGCCAAATAAAGCTAATGTTTGTACAGATTGAAAACTAAATTTAGACTATCAAAACCATTCAAAAGAGAGCTACAAAGATAAATGGGATAAGAAATCTTGTTTTGATTTTTCTTCGGCACTGTAAATGTACTTCCATCCGACTAATTTATCTTTGATTTTTTTAAAAACTTTTCTTTAAGAATCTTGTACGATTGAGAAAATTTTCATCATAACATACTATTCCAAGTCAATAAAGATTAGATATCGAAATAAACTGCTGAACTAAATTCATCCCGCACTGTATAAGCCAATCAAGGTTAAAGTAGATATCGAAATAATCTATTAAACTAAATTGAAAGATCCCTGTTACATGTTCCTCATTTATAGAATTTTTTAGAATAATCTAAAATGCAATACAATCATTCAGTAGTCACACTATACATGTCAACAAACACATGAATAAAATTAATGGGTGTCCGTAGAAGAGAAGTCTAGATTGACGGTGTAGACATATTACATGTGATGGTTTGACCATGCACATATCGTTAGTGGTGAAATTAATGCTCAACAACATAAATTAATTACCGCTCTGTATCATGCCATGGTACGACTGCATGTATTTTCCTCGAAGGATGCAAATTTTTTGGAAAGTTGCAACAATTTCTAGTCAGGAATTCTATGCGGCCATGTATACATGCAATCGCAGCTCTCCAAATTCTATGCATTGAATCTATACCGTTAGTAAATAGAATTAGGGTTTTCATTAAAACTAGTTACTTCTAATGTATTAAGATGTCCATCGGCAATTGTCTTGATCCCTGTCTTCACCCACACAGAAGTTTCCTTTCTAAGGTTTCCCTTTCGTGGATACTTCTTAGCCCGCCTTCCCTTTTTTCAGTGCGGAAACCCCTCTTTTTTCTTCGTTTTCAAGAAATTGGCTTTGTTGAGCTATGAAAGATGGCATCAGGACTCTCCATCAGTGCCAGTTGTAGTAGTATGGAAAAGGAAGATAGTGGTGATGTTATCATAGGTACGCAACTCTTTTCTGCAAAATATTTGTGTTGTCTATGCCTATTTAATACCCTTCAAAAGCCCTGTTAACTGCCAGAGAGGAAAACAGATTAAATTTTCTCATAATTTCTGATTAAGGATGAATCTGCTAACAAAATGGTGAATGTCGAGTAGCGGTTAACTAGTTGGGTCATTGGTTTATCATATTACAGTTAGGATTGATTTTATACTGAATAAAATTGAGGTTTCCAGATGAATTGTTCACAAATTAACATGTTCTTCTTATCTGTTACTAGTTTTTCATTCTAGTTTTATTTTTATTTCAATGATTCTATTTTACTTGGATGATAAATTATAAATTATTATCTGAAAGATTTGTATTATTAATTTTTATAGTATTTAAAATTATTCCTTGATTAATTTATATGTCAAACCAGCAGTAAGAAGACAGAGCCTGCTATGATGGATACGCAAAAGTTAATACCAGAAACATAAGTAGCAATCACACCTTAGTGTGTAATGGGTACACCAAAGAGATATAGGAGGTCAATTAAGGAATAACAGTGAGCCTGCGACATAAACTTGTGTTCATGGGAGCCCCTGCAACAAGATTGGTTAGGGTTTTCTTAGCAAGAAATATCGTATCCGGAAGTGAAAGAGTTTTTGATTTTGCTGGAGGATGGAAACATAAAGCATACTGAATTTGGTTGAGGCATTATTTTTTTTTCATCTTTTTTATTTTTCTTTCCTTTCTTTTTTTTTTTCCCTTCATCTTAGATCACTATTTTTCATTTTTCCCTTTTATCTTGTTTTTCACAAGTATGATCATATAATCTTTTAGGGGATTGGAGAAGGGGTATGTGGCATCTACATTTGTAGACATTGATTATGTTCAAACTAAAATAAAAAGAACTATCCAACACTCTGTCATTGTCAAGCATCACCAAATTTCAAAAACTAAAAGTCAGCTTAATTTCTCTCTGCTACTCCTCACTTTAATGTTTTTTGTTTTTTCTCATTCTTGAGAATGAAGAGAACACGACACATAAAGTTTTGTCATTAGTCATCAATACTATATTTATAGGAAATGGGGTATTATTTTTTATTAATTCAGTCTTTCATGCTTAATACAGTAACATATATAAATTATATTAAATTATTCACTTAAAAGATTTCTGAAGAGGAAATGAAGAGGCAATCAAAAGAGGAAAAAAAATGCCCAAGAGTCAAAACGAAGGATTCATTTTAAGTCCTCTTGGAATTGTTTTGTTCCCCCAAATACAGAGATTCTTGGAAATAGAAAGAAAAATGTGTCATGACTCATGAGCTTCTTCTTCCAGATGATGAAGCTATTAAATGAGCAACTGTTGGAAAGTTAACCTGAAGAATTATATGATTAAAGGTCAAAGTTTAAGTTTTTTTTTTCTCTTGTTTAGACACATGACAGGGCACTAACAAATTTTGGTGGTTTTGAGGACCAAGTTGCAAAATATTTGGGGTTCCACCTACATAATTCAAATGAGATGTTGACACCTTGTACACGATGACAGATATGCTTGACAAGTAGTGTAGTACATGTCTAAAGAGTGGGTTTGTTGTGAGGAAGATGCAAATCATGCATCTATATAGGTCGTTGGATTTTGTTATGCCCCCAATACACTTTCTGGTGCAGGAGCACCCATGGGTTGGTAAATCAATCCTATGATTTTTGTTGTGTAAAGCCTTCTGAGGAATTGTGTTTTGTTTTCCATAAGGTCATGTTGACCATAGTTGTGACTACAATAGGGATTAGGGTCTAGTTAAGTCTTAAGCCCTTAGAAAGTTGTAATTAGGGGCTAAAAAGTTGTAAAGCCTCCTGATTGGTTAAGTAGAGATGATGATGTCAGCATGATGTCATTAGGGCTTGGAGTAGTTTAGAATCATGTTTCAACCTAGGTTGGAGTCTAGGATGAGGTTAGTTGAGTGTTGGACCTCATTTCCATGAAGTTGTAAAAAGATGCAAAAAGATGTAAAAGTTGCATTTTGCAACTTTTGCAACTTTTAAAAGTTGCTTGGACAACATTGTCCAATTTTGCAAAAATGGTGGAGAAGTGCTCTAAGAGGAAACAAAAGGCATGTTTGACCTATTTAAGACTTGTGATGACCTATTTAAGACTTGTGATGACCTAATTCCAAGGTTGGACACCTATTGTACAGATTTGGATTTCTGAGAATAGAAAGAAGTGTTGTTTTGTGTGCATTTAGTTAGTTATTTGGTAACAGTAGATCAAGAATGGATTGAATTCTGCACTGTAAATCATGCATGGCTTAGGGTATCTATTTTTATTTTTGGGTGTGTCATTGATTTTGTATTTTGAAGTTCTTTCTTTAGTTTTTTGTAATTAGCTTTGTTTTTCCCTGTCAGTGGTTTAAACTAGGCAGTTTGTAAAGATGGAGACCTAGCTCACCATCCAACCGTTCAATCAGTACGACCTCTTGAGGATAGTGAGTAGACTCCATGTACATAGCATGTATAGGAGCTTGGGCCATCAAATGCAAATGAATCCTTTAATGTCTTTCCCTAGGCGAGCTAGTGGTGAGCCTGGCTAGGGAAGACACTGTTGCAGGATGCATAGCTTACAGAGGTGTGAATTAAAGACCCAATTAACTATTGGGAGTTGAAGTTGGGATTATTACAGAGACTTGGTGAAGAGGATAATGTCATGTCAATTAAGATTGGAGTCTAAATCTTGCACACTATCCAATAAGCCTGTGAATTCCTAAAGCCCTTATAAAAACACACATTTTGGGTTAGGGCATTGTACGGAGGGTTGGAACCCTAAGAACCCAAAAATCTTTGAGAGGTTGGAAAATAAACCTAAGAACCCAAGAAAATTTGTAGGGTTACGCTGGAAATAAATGGAGAAAATCCGCATTTTCTTAGAATAGGAGACCTAATAGGGCTACTAGCCATTAGGTCTGTTTTGAAGCAATTTACAGAAATTGACTATCAAGTTAAATCAAGAGGGACTCCTAACACCTCTAACTGATCAAATTGAAATGTCAAGAAACACCTCCTCATCCCTGCAAGAGTACTTAATAGGAATGGGGGTGTGCCAGCAAGAAGTTGATTCCACTTTTTGGCCAAAAAGTGGAATTGTTTTCCCTATTTTTCAAAATTTGTCCCAATTGATCAAAACATTTGAAGCACTTAAAGATTGAATCTTAAGAAAAGTCAGTAATATGAAATCTAGTACTCAATGTCTAGTATCCCAATATGTAATTTATATTAATACCCAGATAATAAAAAATGCATTTCACTAGGTGTTTCCAAAAAGAACTATTTAAAACTCACCTTTTTGGGACCTTCCATGCCTATGTATGATGTAACCATATAATTTGACCTAAATGAAAGTATTTTTTTAAATCCTTTTGGAATATCAATTTTAAGACACTCAAGATTGATGAGCATATTTTTTTTGTAATTTTTTATTAAATATGTTTTTTTCTACTATTTTTTAATTGGACGTGATTTTAATTTTGAAAACCCTCGTGTACGGAAAGCATAAGTTGACCTAAACTCATCATTTTTGAGTTTTTCTTTTTTCAAAAGTTAAAAGAGTTGTTTGTATTTTGATGTCATATAATTTTTTTTTTTCAAAAAATATGAAAATAAATTAATACATTATAAAAAAATAAGAAAACCTGTTATTTCAAGCTTATTAACCTATTTTATTAGAAATTATTTAAAAATTAAAAAAATTAGTCCAATTTAATAATAAACTATGTATTTATAATATAGTTAATCATATCTAAAATGGGTTTTAATTTGGTGTGAAAATTCTTTAGAAAACATTTTTATTCTAAAAGTGGGTTTCGCACGCAAAAAGTTCCTCTAGAAGTGGACTCAACTTCTTGCACTTACCCGGGGTGGAACTCCTTTAGGTGAGTTGAAGGTCTAGTGTGTTGAAGGGTAGTAAGCACCAAGTAGAGATCTTGGTTTGGTAATTCTTTTTTGGTAGTTGGGTTGGGTAAGGAGACTAGGGGATCAAGAATCTTGCAGAGATCCTATAGGTCATTAGGTGTGTAGAGAAAGTGCCCTAAAGTCTATTGAAAGACTAGGAGAATGAGCTTGTGATTGGCTCATCCAACCTCCCTATCAGATTGGCATCAGAGCCCCAAAATATTTGGGATTGCATAGTGTATGTCAGATTGTGAGTCCAGTGGGTCTTCAAACATGGTGACTAATGTGGAATTGGCCAAGAAGGTCGATGACCAGGAGGTAGACAATAGGTTATTGAGGGAAAGAATAGCCCAACTAGAGCAAGCATTGAGTGAAGTGCAAACAAAGACTGAAGAAGTTAGTGAAAAACATGAAGAAAAGGAAGCTAAGGGAAAAGAGGTTGCAGAAGATGATCAAACTCTAGAACCTGACCCTGTGTTGCAAGAAGAGCCCTTCTTGAAAGCCTTGAAAGCCATGAGTGGAAGTCTCTTGAAGGTATACCACTATTTAGTGGAAGGATGGAAGTAGATCTAGTCATGGACTGGATAGAGGGTATGAAGAACCACTTTGAATGTGATGGAGTCACAAAAGCACATAAGGTAAGGGTGGCAAAATCATGACTTAGAGGCTCTGCCTTGACATGGTGGAAGTTCATTCAAGCAGAGAGGGAGAAAGAAGGCAAGAAACCAATTTCCACTTGGAAGGGAATGGTAGTCAAGGTGAAAGAGGCATACATGCCTGATGACTACAAAATATAATTTCATAAGAAGAGACAGATCTTGAGACAAAAGGATCTTGATCAAAATTGCTATACAGAGGAATATCAAAAGCTTTGCTTGAGGTCTAATGTGACCTAAGATGAGAGCCTTAAGGTGGCTAGGTACTTGAATGGTCTAAAATGGAACATTCAAGAGGAGATGACTCTACTAAGTCCCAAGACAGTACACCAGTGCTATTACTAAGCCCTCAAGATTGAGGAAAAGAGAAAGAGGAGACAAGATCAAAATTCCAAGAACAGAGGAAGAGGTAGAGACCAAAGAGGTGGTTATCAAGGCAGAGGGACTGAACAAAGAAGCCATGGAGAGTCTAAAATTTCTGACCATAGTAGTGGGACAACTTCTAGAGGAGGTTATGGTAGAGGTAGAGGAACTCAAGGAGGATCTAATGGAGGAAGAGGTTCAGGCAGAAGCAATTCTTACTTTGCTAGCATGAAGTGCTATAACTGTGGTCAAATGGGACATCTTGCTTATAGGTGTCCAGAGAAGGCATCTTCTTCAAACAATGAAAAGAGAGTGGCATATGCACAGGAGGACACATTAAGTTTCAAATCACCAGATGTGAGTCACATTGAATCAGAGATGGGAGAGAATCTAATGTTTAGAAGAGTCTTGATCAGACAATGACTCAAAGAGGAACCTAAGTAGAGAAGAGCCTTGTTTAGAATATGGTGCATGATACTTGGTAAAATGTGCAAGGTTATTATGGATTTAGGTTCCACAGATAATATTATCTCAGAAGAAGCAGTTAAGAATCTTAACTTGGAAAAGATACCCCGTAGTAGTCCCTATAAGGTGACATGATTGAACAAAGGGCAAAGTGTCCTTGTGAATGAGAAAACATGGGTAGAATTCTCTATTGGAGGATACAAAGATAGGTTGATATGTGATGTGTTTCCTTTGGATACATGTCATCTCTTATTGGGAAAGCCATGGTAGTATGACAGAGGAGTCATTTATGATGGGAAAGAAAATAGAGTCCCATTCACGAAGGATGGCAAGACATTCAAAATATAGTATTTGCTAGATGAAGAAGGAGACCAGTCAAAGACTCCTAAAGTGTTACTTAGAAGTGGAAAAGAGTTCATGGAAAATCTTAAACAAGAAGGAAGTGAGGGCTATGCCATAGTTGTAAAGCCCAATGAAGTAGAAAAGACTACACAAGCACCTATACCAGTGGAGGTTCAAGCATTGCTTGAAAGGTTCAGAGACATAGTCAGTGATGGTACACCAGCAATCCTACCTCCTAAGAGGTCTACAAGTCATTAAATAGAATTTATCCCAGGGGCTTCATTGCACAACAAAGAAGCTTACAAGCTCACACCAGAGAAAAATAAAGAAGTAGCAAGTCAAGTGCAGGAGCTGCTTGACCAAGGATTGATAAAGAAGAGCATCAACCCATGTGCAGTACCAGTGGTTTTGGAATCCAAGAAAGGTGGTAAGTGGAGACTTTGCACTGATTCTAGGGCTATTAATATGATTACTAGTAGATATAGGTTTCCTATACCTAGGATTGAGGATTTGATGGACTATCTTGGAGGGGCCAAATATTTTACTAACTTGGATCTTAAAAGTGGATGTAACCACCAAATTAGGATAAAGGATGGGGATGAATGGAAGACAACCTTCAAAACCACTGAAGGGTTGTATGAGTGGAGAGTTATGCCATTTGGGATTACAAATGCCCCTAGCACATTCATGAGGCTAATGAATGAAGTGCTAAAGGATTACACTGGCAGATTTGTAGTGGTATATCTTGATGATATACTCATTTTTAGCAAAACAAAGGAGGAGCACCTAAAACATTTGAAGATAGTGCTCAAAATGCTACAAGAGGAACAATTGTCTATTAACTTGGAGAATTGTGAATTCTTCAAACAAGAACTTGTGTACTCGGGATTTGTAGTGTCTCAAGGTTCATTGAAGATGGACCTAAGCAGGGTGGAGGCTATCTTGAACTGGCCAACACCAACCACGGGGAAAGAGGTAAGGAGCTTTCATGGGTTAGCTCAGTTTTATAGAAAATTTATAAGGAATTTGAGTGGTATTTGTGCACCAGTACTAGACACCATTAAAGGTGGATTGAAAACCAAGTTCAAATGGACTTATGAAGTAGAAAAAGCCTTTGAGAAGTTGAAATAATAGGTAACTACCCAACCTATCCTTTTGTTACCTAGTTTTGACAAGCTAATTACAATAGAGTGTGATACAAATGGAGTGGCAATAGGAGGAGTGTTGAGTCAGGAGGATAAGCCTATAGCATTCTTTAGTGAGAAGCTCAATGAAGCAAAGAAAAAGTATTCATTTTATGACATAGAGTTATATGCTCTAGTCCAGTCACTTAGGAAATGGAGACATTATCTCCTGCCTAAGGAGTTTTTGGTGTTCACAGACAACCAAGCCATGAGCTATATTAACACACAAGACAAATTGAGCAATAGGCAGCTAAAATTAATGGAGTATCTACAAGCCTTCACATTTATTATCAAGTGCAAGAAGGGACAGTTGAATAAGGTGGCAGATGCCTTGGGTAGGAGATTGCTGACAATCCAAGAAGTTCAACTCCAAAGCATTGGCATAGAGAGTTTTAAGGGCCTCTATAGAGACGATGAAGACTTTTATGAATCCTATAAGGTATATTCTAATTTTCAAAATCACTTTTACAATAAATTTGCAGAATATACATTATAGAGTGCTCTTTTGTTTAAATGGAATCAATTATGTGTCCCTAAGGGTTCAATGAGAGAAAATCGCATTCAGGAGAAGCACAATGGTAGCCTCAGTGGACATTTTAGCATCAACAAAACCATGTAGTTAGTGTAGAGGTTCTATCATTAGCCCAAGTTGCCTAGAGATGTCAGAAGGTATGTTGAACAGTGTGTTGTGTGTATGAAAGTAAAAGTGGGAGCTAGTAATGCAGGTTTGTACCAAGCTTTGCTCATTCCCAATAGAACATGGGAGTGCATTAGCATGAATTTCATAGTAGGGCTCCCTAAGACAAAGATACGATTGGATAGTATCTATGTGGTGGTAGATAGGTTTAGCAACATGAGTCATTTTATCCCTTGTAAGACTACCCATGAAGCCAGTTATATAGCTCATCTCTTTTTCAAGGAGGTGGTGAGGATACATGGACTTCCCCTAAGCATTGTGTCAGATAGGGATGTCAAGTTAATGGGTCACTTTTGGAATACTCTATGGAGTAGATTGGGTACTAACTTGTCTTTTGGATCAACTTAGTATTCAAAAAAAGTATGAATGAAGAGATCATTGACCCAGTGATAATTTATTGAGATAATACAAGTGCAATAAATATTTTAAAGAACCCTGTGTTGCATGCAAACACAAAGCATATATCTATCAGATATCACTACTTGAAGGAACAAGTACAGGAGAGACAAGTGATACTAGAATATGTATAATCAAAAGAACAACTTGCAGACATATTCACTAAACCCTTACTGAAGGATACATTTGAGTACTTGAGGGGTAGACTAGGGGTTCGTCCATTGTCTATCAGTCACTAAGCTAACTAGGAGGTTGCATCAACTTACATGACATTAGAATATCAATAATGTTGATGCAAAGCTGAACTGGACTGACAAAGACATATCAGTACACTGCAAGGTACTTGTTCTAATACACCGAAAACCAGAGATATTTTTGGCTACTAAAGAGATGCTTATTTATTTTTGGCATTGTTGTCAAAGGAGAGAAGATTCAATGAAATATCTATCCATTAAAGGGAGAAAAGAGAAAGGGAGAGAAATGGCATATATAATCTACAAAGATTCAAGAACAGAAGAGTCAAATCTGCAGGGAGAGTCAGTATGGTGAGTTTTCAATGCTGACACATTTTATATATTCAAGCTAGGGAGAGCAACAACATTTTGTAGTTGTAGAATGAAAGTTTGGTATTCTATGACATTTTTATACTGCATATTTCATAATGTGTTGCCATCAATGCCAAAGGGAGAGATTGACGAACTACAACTAATTGTATGTTTAAAGTCATTTTGTTGATAGTCAACCGAGTTACAGATGTGATGATAAAAATTATCAGTTAATGTATTGTCATTGATGTCAACTTGTTTTCAAGTATCAATATGGTAACAAACATCTATTATGGATTGAAGATCTAGATTAAACAAAGTTTATGTGGTCATTAAATGAAGAGTTATGTATACACCAAGAGACAGTGAACATCGAGTAAACATAGTGTATACCGAGCACATTGATAACCGAGCTAGGGATCGCTGACACATCACGGTATTGACCAAGAGATTTAATCAAACTAAGGCCAACTAGAATGATGAGGTGGAAATTGATGATTCCAAGGTAAATGATAAGGTTTGTTATATTGATCAAATGGCTATGAAAATTCAAGTAAGATCAAACGAAAAAGATTGAAACATGTTTTTAACACAACTGTCGAGGAAGGTTTAAGCGGAAATATCAATGATGGAGATTAAGCGTCAAAATATAAAGGATAGAAATGAAATGAGTTATAATTTCTATATAAGAGACAAGAGATTCATTATGAATCATACATGATGCTATGATGAGCACATGCAAAGTTTATGCATGACTGATCAAACTAGTTAAAGACAGAACCGATCATTTTCTAGCCACAAAGGAAAAAGCATTACCGAGCAGAATAGAGTATGAAGAATAAGATGAACTGAAGTGAAAAATTTGATCAGAGGTACTATGTACTTATCATAGATCTGAAAATCTGCAAATAGGGTTGTATTTGAATCAGATCATTACTATATCAGTTTAACCATTGTTACAGATAAATCTCTTAACCGAGTAGGACGTGAAAGTCTTTATTATGACATTCTAATGAATGTTGAGTGTTTTCTTGTTGACCCCATAGTGAATGCATGGTCAAGAGAGAAATGTTATTTTAAATCCTCTAACTGAGTCACATTTAACAGTGTGCATTGTAACCTTTAACAGGGTTGACTCTTAACCGAGCTCACTTCAGAAGAGTGAAATATTTTGGGTTACCGGTCCCAGGTGGTTTTTCCCTTAGCAGGGTTTCCACGTTAAAAATCTATGTGTCAATGTGTATGATTTTTGTGGAGTGTTATTTTGTTTTACACATTACTTTATCTACATTGATCCGTAATCACAGTATTAATTTACTGATACTCGGTAAACAACTATATGACTAAAGTTTGAGATTACAGTATACATTTCACCAAGTTGAATTATGTGTTTGAAATTGTTGTTATATACATCTGGAAGAATTTGGGACTGTAGGATAATTGGGAACCAACGGATTCACCCCCCCTCTCAGTTATTCTAACAGTGTGGTGGTGAATTAGCTGGGAGATCTTAGCAGTTGTGCTTCTCTGAGAGAGATTAATGTTTGTTGTCGATCCCTCTGGGAGTTCCCAAGGTTGAAAAGTTTACTGCATTTGGAGAAAGTGGAATTTAGTGTGTGTGATAAAGTGAAGGGCCCTCTTGACTATACAGAATGTGTGGAGCTTCAAAGTAATGCTATCCACAGTCAGTCCCGGTGGGTTGCATCAATATACCTCACTGGATATAAATTTTTTTTCAAAACTGTATTGTGGGATTGTGATGCAGTGAAGGCATGTCCAGATATAGATGTGCCAAGTTCTTTGGAGGCATGTTCAGATATAGATGTCCAGATAGAGTCATTTTTTGCATTACAAGTTATTTTAGCGCTCAAACGTTTAGAGTCTTGTGACGGATTGAAAATCTTGAACTTTAGAATTTGAGGAATCTAATGGAGCTTCTGAGTTTCAGACTTCTTTCACATTTGACTGTGCTCAAACTTGGGAAGTGTGATATAAGGGAGCCACCGGATCTAACATGGTGTAACAGTTTGGACAATGTCTTCTTTTGCACACTAGAAAATTTACAAAGCTTTCCCACTGGGCCCGTTTGGGTGCTGGAATACCAAATGCTGGATATAGTCAATTCTAGAAGATGCTGCAATTCTGGAAGATACTTATCCTGAAAATGATTTCTGGGATTTGGGTTGGACCCGTTTGGTTCACTTGGAAGATGACTGAGAAGATGCAACTAATACAATCCCAAGGGCCAATACTACTCCAATTTAAAATTTCTTAATAATATTAATTATACATATGTGTGTATGTCTATATGTGTGTGTGTGTGTACACATATTGTGTACATATGTGTATATAAATGTATATGTATATACACATACATGTATATATATATTGTATATATACATAATATATACACATACATGTATATACACAATATGTGTACATATACACATATGTATGTATATACACACATATGTGTGTATATATGTCTATTACATCTTTATAGCAATATAATATACCAATGTGTTTCAGAATGAAGGTTTGGAGAAGTCACAGATCCAACGAGATATTAAATTTTGTTTTATAAAAATTGGAATTAGAGTTTGAAATTCCAATTCCACCTATTTGGGTGGAAGATGCATATGCCCATTTTGGGGCAAAATTGGAATTTTGAAATTCCAATTCATGTTTTTTTGGATGGACACAAATATGAAAGAAGAAAAACTATGAATTAGATAATGTCAATTCCAAGCATATTCCATCTACCAAACGGGCCCACAAATTAGTGGGTGCCACGAATTACAGGTATTCCATCTAGTGTATAACAACAATATGAAAGGATTGCCAAACATGGGAGAGTGCCCATGATTGGAGGATATCAAACTGAGTTGGTATTCCAATTAGGATATTGATGGCAACAGTTTTGAATTCCATGGGGACCTTCAATCTCTGGTGGAGCGCTTTAAAGATGAAACCTTCTCAAAATTAAGTGATGTAAGCACACCAGAAGCATTGAAGGAGTGAAAGTGGCTGAAGGGCAAGATGATTAAGCCCGTTTGGGTGCTGGAATACCAAATGCTGGATATAGTCAATTCTGGAAGATGCTGCAATTCTCAATGATACTTATCCTGAAAATAATTTCTGGAGTATGGGCTGGACCTGTTTCGTTCACTTGGAAGATGACGGAGAAGATGCATAAGGATTTTTAATTCTTTATTTCTTAATTTATATGAATACGGTGTGTGTATGTGTGTATTTATATACACACACACATATACACATATACACACATACATACATGTGTGTATATATACACATATGTATACACACACACACGTGTGTGTATATATAGAAATATAATATACCAATGTGTTTTGGAAAGAAGGTTTGGAGAAGTCACGGATTTGACGAGATATTAAATTTGGTTTTATAAAATTGGTATTGGAATTCAAAATTCCAATTCGATATTATTCAAGGTAAGAATTGACTAGCATTTGCTATACTATTAATTCTCCTTTCTTTCTCTTTTTTCTCTCTCATGGTTGTGCTAGTGAGTTAGACCATAGAATTTGTATCATCTTTGGCGATGCTCTTGTTCTTCCTATGTGATCACTTTTTCTCTTGCAATAGCTTTCCATACATGATATTAGTGGATGGGGCATTTTTTTATCAATGTCTCTTTTACAAATTAATTTAGAGTTTTGTTTTTAGTACTAACCCCTTTTGTGTGTTGTGTCTTTTTTCTTTATTTTCCTTTTATTTTTCTTTGTTTTCATGCTATTGTGCATGGATGTGGAGTTAAGATCCTTAAACTTAGTGATGTATTTTCTCTTTGCAAGTCACCTCTCTCTCTCTCTCTCTCTCACACACACACACACACACACACACACACACACACACACATCTTTATTATTTCTCTTTCTTTACTGTGAGTATGAGTCTATCTCATACTCCTTCTAAAGTGGGGGCTAAAGTATCATCCTAAAAAGTAAGCACTTAATTTGTGTACATTTTGGGACCATTTTTAGCCTACATTAGTGTGTTTCTTATTGTAGGAACTGGTATTATACATAAATGCCTTTTCAATTCAGATATAGGTCCTCTTCCTCCTCCATTAAAATTTCTTGAACTTGAGGTTCTCTCTAATTTCTATGCATATTTTCCCCTTTTCCATCATTCCCATAATTAATTTTCCACCTAAATCCTTTACATGCATCTTGGATTTTAGGATTTTGCCTTGATTTCCCGGCAGACTGAGGTTTTCAAAGCTCCTTCTGTGCACAAAATCCTAGGTCCCAGGAAAAATTTTCTTGGACAAGGTCGACTCAAGTCAGCCTTGTCCTAGACAAGGTTGACCCAAGTCGGGCTTGTCCTAGAGCTTTTCATTTTAGTGGGCTCCGGGCCCGATATGGGTGTGTTTCTTCTAGGTGCTTAATTAAGGTCAACTGGTGATATATGGGCCCCAAAATGTGTATAAAAGGAGGCCTCTTGCTCTCATTTTTACATCTTATCTTCATGCAATTTCTTTCAAGTAATTTATTGTTCATTCAAGAAATTCAATTGCAAACAAGCATCCATTGAAGGAAACCATTATAAAGCATACAAGACATTTCCTTTCATAGATCTAACTCTTTTCCCTATTGAAGGCCAAGGAAAGGAATTTGACATCAAGGAAGGAGATCTGCATTCATCCATAAAGTCTTCCTCTCTTTCTCTCTTCAATTCAATGGTGAGGCAAATTACAACATATACTACATGAGATTTTATCTTACATGATTTCCTTTTTGGTTTTTGTTTTGAGTCAAAGATAAGTCCCACCCATCGAGTGACTATGGGCCTCTCTATGAGGTGGTAATTCTAGTGTTGTTGTTGGGCCAAGTTTAAGCCCTACCATTCTATAGGCGGGGTGGGTTCAACTATTCTCGCCTATTGCTCCTAATAGGAGAGTTGTTAGCCAGGCGACTAGAATAGTTGTTAGTCTACTATGACCTCAACCCCGGCGCAAGGGGGATTCTTGATCCTGCTAGCCACAAAGGTCTGGAAGCTTGCCCTTAGAATAGTAGGGGGCTATTGCATTAACATACTTTATCACATTCTTAGAGATAATTGTATCTGAATGGTATGATATACTTCATTGTTTAGATCTAATCTCTGACACATATCAGCATTCTTTCAATTATATTTATTTCAATTCAAGGTTGATTTTTATATAGGGGTTTGACTGAGGAAATCCCCACCCCCCAACCAACCTTCCCTTCAATTCTATGTGCAAGTATATATTCTCAGAGTTTAAGATCTATATTTTGGGAGGTACATAACCAGTAGTAGATCATTCACAAATTTTATTAGATTTAAAGTCTCTAGAACAAGGTCGACTGTGTTTGACATAGTCCTTTGGATATAATATTTTCACAATCAGAATTTATAGGTATCAAAGTGCCAGATCCAGAATCATTTATGATTCTGATAGTTCTGTGACAGTCAAAGCCAGATCTAAAATTTGATCCCTTTCTCCTAGCTTGTTGTGTTGGTGTCGTGTCTTTAATTTGTGCACTCTTGTCAATTTAAATTTAGTATGTAAAGCTTTACTTGCAAGAATTCATCTAATTTCTAACAAGGACATATAAAGTGGTTTATGATGACATGTAACTAATTGAATGTTTGAAGATGTTAAGTTGATGATCATGCAAGGGATTAAATCAATTAATGTATTGTATTATCATTGATGTCAACTTGATATAATCTGTATGGTCATGGAAATACTGCCAAAGACTTCAAAGAACCAAAGAATCAAAGGCTATGCTATCAGTAATGCATATAAGACAAGTATTCACTAAGTGACTGTATACACCGACGGAGTGCATGCCGATGGACATAGTAAAAGAGAAAAAGTCACAGTGTTACTCGATGAGCTAATGCACAACATTACCAACGAGAAAAGTCACGGTGTTGCCCGACGAGAAAACCACAGAGTAACCCCATGGAAAGAATTATAGTGTTTCCTGACGAAAAATATAAGGACGGATATCCCGTTGACAACTGAAGTCACACTGATGGAACAATCAGTTATCACCGATGACTAACTGGAGTGTTGACCGACATAACAAAGAGCTCAAAAATGACAAAATGCTTAGCTGTCAAGAAGCTATAAATAAAATTAATGGATACTTATCATTGTTTTAATCATCTAGATAAAGCCGGAGATAAATAATTGATTTAAAGCTGATTTGTCCATTTGGCAAGAAGATCTCTTTGAGATAAAACAAGAGTTTGCTTTAAAACTAATTGGCGAGAATTATGGATTACGCCAAGATTCAAGAAAGCCAAGAAAAGGTAAATCATGTTTATAAAGAGACAAACCCAATTCTTTACGAAGGAAGTGTGGGGTGAAAAAGAGAGAGGAAATATGCTAAAGAAAATTTGAAGGAGAAGAAAGTCTTCATTTAGTCTTGATCAATCAAGCTAAGGAAAGAGCTAGATTCTGCAGACACTGATGAACAGTGAGACAACATCACAGAGAAGAACAGTGTGGAGCAAAGGTATAGAATTGATTATATTGATTAGAGAGGTAATGCACTTACAATAGATCTAAAAATCTGCAATTAAGTTGTACGTATGAATTGTTGGAAGTACAATAATGGGGAAAGCAAGATACTGAGAGCGGGGGTGAATCAGATCTTAAAAATTAACCACTTAAAACAAATTGATCCATATTCATACATATATGAATTTAACCTAACATCAGATAGTATCAATAACATGAAATATGTAACTCATAACACAAAATTTTGGTAACCCAGAAACCCAAATAGGTAAAACTGGGGTGGGGATGACACCCACAAAATCTTCACTACTGCAGTAATAAAGTGTGCCTGTTAGGGCTACAAGAGTTTGATTGCAACATGCAATCTACCTGGTTAAAGGTCTATTCTGTTAAGAACTAAAGATCATTACAATCTACCTTGTTAAAGGATTTCAACTTACAGTAAAGTAAGCACTCGGCTAAGAGATTTAAAATGGTCTGCTAGAACCACTCTGTTAAGAGATTTCACTTGATACACCTGTTAGAATGTTCCAATTAGTGATCCTTTGTTATGCACTCAGATGCTGATGATAGATCTGCTCTTTCCAATACCTTTTGTGATCTCACTATCTGATATGTCTTTTCTCTACTTTTCACTGTTCTATCATTCTACTTGATCTAGGCTTCTTCTCAAAATGACTTACTGTTCATCTCTCATGAACAACAACCCTTCTCTACCAAACAATATATCTTTCACACATACACTTTTTCTAGGGTTAGAAGCAATCTTATATGTCTTTTTGGATCTGGCAGTGAGATCTAGATCAACGATCAAGATCTATAGTTTATTCTTCCAATGCATTCTGATTTTATGATTGGCTCCATGCCATGCATAGTATAAAACAATTAAATGTGTAATTAACTCAGTAGACAAATATTAAATGTGTACAAATGTCGGCCCAAATCTCATACAAGTCAGCCTAAACCTTTTACATCAAAGTTTGAATCAATCCTGACATGTATGCAAAATTTTTTATGCTCGACACTTAATATTCTACTCAGCTCGACATGATGTAACTCAGAAACCTAAAACTTGATCGGCAATGTTGCTTGGCCTTGAATGTTTAGCTCGGCCACAGTGATAACCAACTAAAACTGCCTAAGTAAATGACTAAGTATAGGTCACTAATCATCAACAGAACTTAGGGATTAACAATCTCCTCCTTTGATATTAGTGGAAAAAACACACTTATCATTTCGATTCATTCCATCCAAAATTTTGCCTAAGTACACAATGTACTCCCCCTAGGAATGTACATCATACTACATACAAAAACTTACAAAGTATACATGCATTCAAAAAAAAAAAAATACATTGATACCTTGTATTGATCTCCTTATGCTGTATCTTTGTTAGTCCTATCAGATTCCCCCTTGTTTTTGTCACTGATTGTAGGTGGGGTCAAGTTATACTTGTCCAAAAACTATTTATGAAGTTGTAAGATGGACAAAAATGTAGTGTCCCAACTGTCCTTAACAAACTTCATAGCCTCTATTTTGACTTCTAGCTCGGCAACTAGACTTACTAAACTTTCTAAAGTGGAGAGATGAGAATCTCTCTTAACCAATTCATTTTCAGATGAAAGTTCTTTTTGAATGACCTCCAGATGAGGTATCAGGCTTGTCTGAATAGTAATCAATTTGGTCCTAACCTGACCATCTCTAGCCACAAGCTCGGCTATCCTCCTTTGTGCATAAGTCAATCTGTTAAAATGTAAGGAGCTAGTGCTAGCATCCATACTCAATGAACTTCCAGTTGACTTTAAGTCTAATTGCAATTTCTCTAAAGCCTATAGATTATCATTTGTGAAGAATTCAACATCACATAACTTCTTATACAAAGAATAAACATTAGTTGCAACTGCCTCCAAAATCTCTATAAGAGAAGAAAGTTCAACCTGTTTTACCGCAATCTCTCCTGAGAGTTTTTCTAGTCCTTTGTTCTCAAATTTCCTCTCAGACCATTGCAATAGCTTTTCATTGGCTTCAATGTTATCATCATTTACCTTTTGCACAATATTAACTAATTGTTCAAGAATAGGAGCATGAGGGTTTTCATCTTCCATGTCAAAATCTTTTACAAATATGTCTTTGATATCATATAACACTTACTTTTGCTTCTGCTCTCTTTGCATTTCCTCCTGTCTTTTCTTCCTCTTGAGTAGCTCGTGAAGAGTCTCAATCTATTCATAAGAAAAAATATTGGGATCCCATGGTAGAATCACAATAACTTCATCTAATGTGACATCAAAAATCAGAGACTTCTTCCTCATAACTTTCCTCCTCTTGAATTCAGGTGAGCTACTGCTTGACTTCATTTCTACAATACCTTTTCTAGTTTCAGTAGTAGTCACCATTGCATCTTTCAGTTTAGTCAAAATTGCCTGCTGATTAGGCATGCCTCCTACTTTAATTCCAGTGGGAGTGGATGATGCAGAGTGTGGTAGATCAACCAACACTTGCACTGCCTCTTATTCTTTAGGCTCACTGTTAGTATCCCTAATCTCCTCACTACTATCTAGAACTGATTTCACAACCTCTAATATATGTGAATGTTGTGTAATTACCTATTATTCATTTGTTTTCTCCTTTTCTGCTTCTTTTTGAGCATCTTTATCCTCGGGTTCCTTTTGAGTTCTCTCTTCATCTTCCTCTGTACTCTTGTCTCCTTCAACCTCAGTTGCCTTAATAGGTGATTCTATAGTTGAGTCCCTTGGCTCATCCTGACCCTTGGCATCCAAATTGCTAGAGTCATCAATTGTCACATCAATTAGACTGTCAATTGTCAGATCAATAGTGTTAACTGTCTCTATTTGTTCTTCATGTGTTGCTGCTCCAGTCTTGTCAAGCTTAGTAGAAATTTGAACTATAGATTTTTGTGGTACAGGGGTGGATTCAATTTCTTTAGCCTTTGGTTCAGATGTTCCTTCATCAGTCTTTTTCTCTTTTGGAGCAATTAGTCCAAAGATTTCCTTCCAAATCCTAGTACTCTGTTGTACTATCCCTTCAATATCATTTTTCAAAATAGCATAACCTCTATGTTTAGGTATGAATTTATGCTTGTACTCTTCAACAAATTTTTCTCTCTATTTCTTATTCAGCTCAAGAATGACTTGAGCTAATGTGCCTTCTCTTATCTGTCTTTCAGTTGTGAGTGCAAATTCCCATTTGCCAGATAGAAACTCATATATTAACTCACTCGGCACATTGTTTCCTATCTCTATAGGAGTTAGCTTGAAATTACACATCATATCTAGAAGAGCTTCCTGAACTTTATGCTTATCTTCTACCTTCAATTTTTCATACTTGATAAACTTAAAACTAGATAACCCTACAGAATTTCTCAAATTCTCACATACCTCATTAATATCTGTGGGTCTCTTGAATTTTGTTGTTGGTATGTTTCTGGGCTCATCAGTTTAAGTTTTGACTTCATCACTTTCTGAATCCAAATGCAGTTTCCTTCTTGGTCTCTTAATTTGTAGGCTCGACACAACCTTTGTTGCAAATTTTGTCTTCGATCCAGAACTACTCTCTCCAACCTTCTTTACATAAAATATTGTTTTCTCTACTGGTGATGTGGCAGTAGATTCCCTTGTCCTTGGACGATTTGCAATGGGAGGGGTAACTCTAGGTTTTTCTTTACTCGGATTGGTTACCTTGGCTACTGCTGGTCTCTTTCCTTTTGCCTTAACAATAATCTCTTTTTCAGATTCACTGGATTCTACTTCTTGTTCTTCAGATACATCTTCTCCTTGTCCAGTAGATATGTCTAGAGGTGCATCCTCGAGCTCCTCATCACTCAGCAAGCCAACCATCTTTTTTAGGTTTTTCACAATCTTTTTCCTCTTTCTCTCCATGGTTCCTGCCTTAATATTCATGGAAATCTTTGCCTTAGCTTCATCATAATTTCCAAATATTTTTTCTTTTGTATCAATCTCCTCTACTAGGAGTGTTGTGATAGCTGCTGCAGTTTCATCAATGTTAACTTCATATGGAAATGGCTCCAGCCATGATACCCTAGGTGTCACAGCTTGAATATAAGTGTAATTTGTATCAACTAAAAACATATCTCTTCATAGTGCTTTTCCACAAGTGAATTAGGAATTATGGTCCTCAACCTCATTCTCTTTTTGAATTCCACAAAGTAGTTTCCCATAATACTATTGAAATTATTGCCTAATTGCTTAATATATTCACTTATCTGTATAGTAATAGGTTTGTCCTTCTTCCAAACAATATTTCCCAGTGTAGGAAATGACTTTTGTACATAGAAGAATATACAAACTAGAAAAGAGCCAAACTTACATGATGAGCTTTTAACTTTTCTGATTGATAGTAAGTTCTCGGCTAGTTGTGTCAATTGCAGCTTGGAAAGGTCGTAGGTGTGATTCTTCTTGACTATCTTCCATGCCTAGTCCACGGCTATGCAGGGAACACTATCCAGTTGGCTCAACTGATAGAACTTGTGTGCAATCACTCTCACTCCAAAGTCAAGTTCCAAATCTTCAATTGTAGAGATAGTCATACCTCTATTGTTCCAGACAGCTCCAGTGTTAGCTGCTATCTCTTCTTTACTTTGATCTCTCATTGTTCGTTTAACACTGATAATATGATATCCAGTAACTCGATGAATAATATCTTTTGTGATCCTAACTGGTCCATTGTCTAGCCACATATGCATATTATGAACTCGGCTTAGGACAACCTTGATCCATTCATCCTTGAAGTCTCGTAGAAAATCTAGGGCACGAGTTAACCCTTTGTCGGCTAAATGCTTGAATTCATCTTTCAGAATTCCATTTTCACATAACTTGTTGTAGGATTTCCTTAATTCGTTATCACCCACTTTGCCAATTTTAACCATGTAACAAGATCTAACATCGTGGATCATAAGTACCTTTGCTGGGATTGATGAGAGGGCTCCATTTAGATCACTTAAAATTGTGCTTTCGAGAATGGCTCAAAAGTTTGGTGGCGCACATGCATCACTCCTTACTAGCTTAATTTGTTTTAGCTCCTCCTCCATTCCTTTGATTGGTGCGGAAGAACTTGCAGCCATAATCTCTTAAATTAGGGTTCAAGAATGAAGAACAAGGTACCTCGAAAAGTGACACTTTGCACTGTTTCAACTTAGGGTTGCTGACGGTACGCTGACAAAATTATCAAAAAAAACTTTACTAAGATCAATTCTGTAGCTTCTTCGATCACTCTGTGAATTCTAAAAATTGCAAGGTAAAATGAAGAATAGACTGTTCGTCCTTATATAGACTCGAAAGGTCAAGATAGGTAAGCAATAAATATTTTGCCTGTTAGGTTAGTGCAAGCCAGCTGTCATTGGCCGACTAACACAACTTGCATACCACTCAACTTACCATACTCGGCCATCACACAACTTACTTGGCCAACCAACTCGGCACCTATAGTGCAGATAACTCTTCTTAGCACTTGTCACAAACATGTCCTGGTGCATCTTAACATATGCAGATATGGACTTTGGTACATTTACATATTAGGAACTGATGTAAGATTTGAAAATTAAATTTAGTTCCTTAAATACCTCTATTTCTCAGTTAGAGATGGTGTGATCACCTGATCCATTGGATTGGGTGACCTCGGCTTCAGTGGATTCACTGCTGCTCGGCTCTATTTTCCTTACCCATGTCTAGTTCATTTGTGCTCTTATTTCTTCAACAATAGGAGCAGGAACTCTTGTTCTACACTCTCTCTTAGTGTGACCTATCTTCAAACAAATAAAATAGACTAAGCTTCCATTCATCCAACTCTTAGATTTCCCTCTGAAATGTGTCTTCAGGTGCATGTCCATATTCTTCACAGTAATGACAACTTTGTCTTGTATTATAATGCAAGTTGTAAGTGTTGCCTTTCCTAGGTGCTTTTTTTTGTGTCTTTGATGTCCATTACTGTTTAGCATTGGATCTACAGTCTTGTGCTTTCTGACCATGTTTCTGACACTTGTAACAATAACCATTAAATCTTGGTTTGGGAGGTGCATCACTTGCTTCAGCCCAACATTCATGTGCTTTTATGTCCAAATTTCTTGCAATTAAAATAGTAACCATTGAATTTAGGTTTAGGATTGGACTTACCTTTCTTGCTTCAGAAAATGTTTTCTGTATGACCTGGTTTTCCACAATGGTGGCAAATAGGCTTGTTGTGCTCTGTCTTTGCATTCCTCCTTTCACCATTCTTAGATGATTCTCCATTCTCAGCAGATGTCTTTGGTTTAGTATGACCTAATCCAGAAGAATAATTTTTCCTCCTTGATGCTTCCATCAGATTCTCAAAACGAGTCAAAGCTTCATTAGGTTTATTCAACCTTTCATTCAGTTCCTTCTCAGATTTCAAATCATCTTTCAATTGATTGTTCTCAGATCTCAGACTCATCATTTCCATATCTTTCCTACTAATCTCCTGATTTGCAAGTAGCAGTTGATTTCCATGTCAACCTGATTGATTGTCATCATTTTCACATCATGTGTCCTTTCATCAAGTCTGATAGTTATCACACTTTTATCTTCTTCTGCCATAGCTTTGTCATCTTCAACTTTCTTCTTTTGTTCCACTACTTCACATAGTCTTACTGTCTGCATTTCTTGTTCTCTTTTCAAGTTTCTGACTTCTTCACACAGCACATTGTTCTTTTCCAGTAGATCTACAATTACTGTATCGTTCTCAGTAGAATCTCCATTTTGAAATAGATTTGCAGTGTCATCTTCCTCGTAATAAGTATCATTCATTTGTTTGGCCAAATATTTCCTATTTGTCAATGATTTCTTCAATTCCTGTCTTGCTATCTCAAGTTGATGTAATGCTAGCTGAATCTCGATCTTCTGATTCTCAATGACTTTACCCAACTTGTAAACATCCATCTCAAGATCTGTACTCACAACCTGATTAAAAGCTTTTATAGGTGAACTGCGCTCTGATACCAATTGTTGGAAGTACAATAATGGGGAAAGAAAGATACTAAGAGGGGGGGTGAATCAGATCTTAAAACTTAACCACTTAAAACAAATTGATCCACATTCATACATATATGAATTTAACCTAACATCAGATAGCATCAATAACATGAAATATGTAACTCATAACAAAAAATTTTGGTAACCCAGAAACCCAAATAGGTAAAACTTGGGTGGGGATGACAACCACAAAATCTTCACTACTGCAGCAATAAAGTGTGCCTATTAGGGATAAAAGAGTTTGATTGCAACATGCAATCTACCTGGTTAAAGGTTTGTTCTGTTAAGAACTAAAGATCATTACAATCTACCTTGTTAAAGGATTTCAACTTACAGTAAAGTAAGCACTCAGCTAAGAGATTTAAAATTGTCTGCTAGAACCACTCTGTTAGGATATTTCACCTGATACACCTATTAGAATGTTCCAATTAGTGATCCTTTGTTATGCACTCAGATGCTGATGACAGATCTACTCTTTCCAATACCTTCTGTGATCTCACTATCTGATATGTCTTTTCTCTGCTTTTCACTGTTCTGTCATTCTTCTTGATCTAGGCTTCTTCTCAAAATGACTTACTATTCATCTCTCATGAACAACAAACCTTCTCTACCAAACAATATATCTTTCAAACACACACACCTTTTCTAGGGTTAGAAGCAATCTTATATGTCTTTTCAGATCTGGCAGCAAGATCTAGATCAACTATCAAGATCTATAGTTTATGCTTCCAATGCATTCTGATTTTCTAATTGGCTCCATGCCATGCATAGTATAAAACAATTAAATGTGTAATTAACTTAGTAGACAAATATTAAATGCGTACAAATGTTGGCCCAAATCTCATACAAGTAGGCCTAAACCTTTTACATCAAAGTTTGAATCAATCCTGACATGTATGCAAAAATTGTTTTGCTTGGCACTTAACTTCTCTGTTGCTTGACACTTAATATTCTAGTTGGCTCGACATGATGTAACTCGGCAACCTAAAACTTGCTTAGCAATGTTTCTCGACCTTGAATGTTTAGATCGGCCACAGTGATAACCAACTAAAACTGCCTAAGTAAATGACTAAGTGTAGGTCACTAATCATCAACAAAACTTAGGGATTAACATGAACAAATCATTAATGTTTCAGTTTAACCATTAAAGCATCAAATCTCTTAACTAAGAAGGACTTAAAATTCTTCTACAATTGAGATACATCCCAAAGAGTATCAAAAATTTTGATCATGAAAGTAGCATTGGATATGCCCAATACCTATTGATAGGCCAAGTGAGTGTTTGATCAAGGATGGTAGCATTAGATGCCATATACTAGGTGACAAACTATCTTTTAAATCCTCTAACAAGGTCACACCTAACAGTGTTTTTGTAACATTTAACAGGGTTGGCTCCTAACAGAGCTCACTTCAGAAGAGTGAAAATTTGGGGTACTGGTCCCAGTGGTTTTTCTCTTAACAGGGTTTCCACGTTAAAAATCTGTGTTATGTGTTTATATTTCATTACTTTACTATTTTACATTTCACATATGCAATTCTGGATTTATCAATATACTTTGCATATTTATTGTGTTTCAGTAAATAGTTGACTGCTTATCGGTAATCATACAGAAGAGAGATTTACAAAGCATTCTGACAAGTAGTAAAATTGATATAATTATTTCAAGGCATTCATCTTATAGGACAGAAGATAACTAGAGACATAATTTGTGGTTATAAGTTTTAAGGGTTGATTTAAAGATTAATTTTTGAGGCCACTGATTCAACCCCCCCTCTCAGTTATTACTAACAATTGGTATTAGAGCTTGTGTGCTTAAAAGGAAGGTTTCAAGACCTAAGCTAAAGATCACAAGATGAACAAACGAGATGTGCCCAAGTTGAACAAAGACAATTTTGCTTCATGGCAGAGAAGAATAAGACTCCACCTATCAGGTATTGGAAATGATGTTACTCAATACTTAGATACTGAATATGTGTTGCCCACATGAGCACCAACAATTGAACAAATGAGAGAGAATCATGAGCACAATTTTGTGATGATAGAGATTGCTTCCTCACTCTACGATGCTAAATTTGAAGATGTCAAAACCTGCAAGACTGCAAAGCATATGTGGGACAAATTGATGCTTGTACATGGTGGTGACAAGAATGTTTTGAGAGCCAAGGTAGAAAGCCTTATAGGGAAGTTTGATGATCTCAAAATTAAAGAAGGTGAAAACATCACACAGTACAACACAAGAATCAAAGAGGTAGTCAATGCTATCTGAAAAGTTGGAGGTGTACTAGAAGAAGATACAGTGGTAAGTAAAATTATAAGAACCTTACTACCTACTTATGCTATTAGAGTATCTGCCATTCAAGAAATGAGAGTAGTAGCAAATAGCAATGTTACTCTAGACAGTTTGATTGGAAGAATTATTTCATTTGAAATAAATAACTTTGATAATAGTGTCTTACCAAACATAGAGTCCGCATTCAAATCTTCTTTAAGAATAAGTAAATCAAGTCATAAACACACTATGAGAAAAGATAGTGATAGTGAAAGTGAAGAAGAAGATCTTGATGAAATTGAAGCATTTATGGCTAGAAGAATACATAGAGGCAAAGGTAAATACAAAGGTAAATTACCACTTGTTTGTTTTAATTGTAAAGAGATTGGACACTTTGTTGCAAGATGTCCTAACAGAAAAAAAGATGATAGAAGTAATCACAGATCATTTGAAAAGAAGTCTGATAGAGGTGATTACAGAAGCTACTAATAATCAAAAAGAAGAGATACCCAAGACTACAAGGACAAAGGAAAGAAGGCCAGTTACCTAGCAAAATGCAAAGATGATGATACTGAAACTGAATCTGAGGAAGACATCGAGATGGTGTTTGTGGCAGTAAAAGATGATGATGATGAAGGAAGGTATGTAGAAACTACACTCATATCTAAAGTTAGTAAAAATGATGTCTGGATCATAGATAGTGGCTGCACTCACCATATGACCGGTGATAAGAAAAAGTTTGAGACTTTTGAATACTATAAAGGTGGTTTAGTAAGAATGGGTAATGACACACCTTGTCCAGTTGAAGGTAGAGGAACCATAATGTTGAATAACCAAATAAAATGTGAAAATGCTTATTGGGTAAATGGATTGAATTATAATCTATTGAGTGTTTCTCAGTTGAATAATTTAGGTCATAGAGTAGCATTTGAAAATAAGAAGGCAAAGATCTTCAATAAATAAGGAAATCTGATTGGTACTGGTGAGTAGACAAAAGGTAACTTATTCTATCTGACTGATACTGACACCACTTTCTTAATGGCTAGAAATGAAGACATATGGTTGTGGCACAAAATATTGTGTCATGTGAACTTTGACAAAATGATAAAAATAAGCAGAAAAAGAAATGTAAGAGGCTTACCGACGATGACCAAGCTCGACAATATCATGTGTAAGAATTGTCAAAAAGGTAAGATGACAAAGTCTAGTTTCAAAATCAAAACCCATACATCTGATGCCATTCGAGAATTAGTCCATACTGATTTATGTGGACCTATGAGGACAAAGAGTTATTATGGTGATAGATGTTTTATTCTCTTTGTTGATGATTACTCTAGAATGATGACAGTAATATTTCTAAAAGATAAATCAGAAGCATTTAAGATATTTAAATGGTATAAGGTAATCGTTGAGAAACAAAGTGGTAAATAATTGAAATGCTTAAGATAAGATAAAGGAGGGGAATTTATTTCAGATGAATTCACTAACTTTTTTAATGAGCATGGAATCAAAAGACAGGTCTCTGCACTAAGAACACCACAACAAAATGAAATTGCTAAAAGAAGGAACAAATCCATAGTTGATTGTGCAAGGACACTGATGATAGAGAAAGGCATCACCCAAATCTTTTGGAGAGAAGCTGTCAGTACTACTGTTTACACATTGAACAAAGTACAATTGAAGAAAGACACCAAAAAGACACCTTATGAGCTTTGGTATGGATACACACCCAATGTGAGTTATTTCAATATTTTTGGTAGTTAATGTTATACCTTAAAAGATGATAGAAATGTAAAACTTGACTCCAAGAGTGATGAATGAATCTTTCTAGGGTATTCTACCAAGAGAAATGCTTGTAAATGTCTAAATAAGGCCTCTAACAAAATTGTTGAAAGTGCAAATGTAAAGATAGATGAATTTGTAGAGAAGAATGAAAAGGAAAGCACTAAAGAATGAAATGACTAAAATAGGTTTGTATACAATGAGGAACCCGACACTCTACCCAACCAACTATGTAGAGCTTCCGAGAAATAGATCATTGCACTTGAGCATCAGGCTACAAATATTGACGATCAGAATATTCCTCAAGATGATGCACGAAGTGATGGAGAACACAATGAAGGAAAAAATATGATCAAGTTGATAGACAAACAATTGAACATGTACTTGTAAGATATGTTAGAAAGAACCATCCATAGAACCAGATCATTGGAGATAAGAAGGCTGGTATGAGAACCAAAAGTAAGTCTCTAAATACAAGATGTCTTATTTGTGATTATGAGCCCAAATCTATCAATGCTGCACTAGATAATGATGAATGGATAAGTGCTATGAATGAGGAGATTGAACAGATAGAGAAAAACAAGACATGGACACTTGTACTAAGACCAGATGACAAGAATGTCATCGGTACAAAATGGATATTCAAGAATAAACTGAATGAGAATGGAGAAGTCACCAGAAATAAAGAAAGACTAGTATGAAAGGGGTATGCACAAGAAGAAGGAATTGACTATGGAGAAACCTTTGCACCTGTTGATAGCCTAGAAGGAGTAAGAATATTACTTGCTTATGTTGCATGGAAAGGATTCAAGGTATATCAAATGGATGTCAAGTCTGCATTTCTAAATGGAATACTTGAAGAAGAGGTATACATTGAACAACTAGAAGGGTTTGTCGATCTAGACAAGAGGGACATGGTATGTAGACTACACAAAGCCCTATATGGATTGAAATAAGCAACCCGAGCCTGGTATGAAAGACTTCATTCCTATCTTATATGTATTGGATTTGTAAGAACAAGTGAAAACAATAATCTTTATTTGAAGGAAGATACTGATGCTAACATTTTGATTGCCAAGATATTTGTTGATGACATCATATTTGGAGGCAATGATATGCTATGCAAATCATTTGCAAATGAAATGAGAAAAGAGTTTGAGATGTCTATGTTTGGAGAGATCAAGTTCTTTCTTGTTCTACAGATCATACAACAAGATGAAGGTATTTTCATTACACAATCCAAATACATCAAGGAGGTACTTAAAATATTCAAAATGGAAGAGTCCAAACCAATAGGAACACTGATGGCAACTGGATGTAAGCTGGAAGAGGAGGACAAGTCATCAGAGGTAAATCAGACTTTGTACAGATTAATGATTGGAAAACTCATGTATGTTGTACATACTAGAGCAGATATTGCACATGCAGTATGAATAGTTGCAAGATTTTATGCTAATCCCAGAGAATCACATATGACTGTTGTGAAAAGAATTCTAAGATATCTGAAGAATACCGAGGAATATGACTTATGGCATAGAAGAGAAGGAAAATTTGAACTTAAGGTCTTTACCGATGCTGATTGGGATGGAAATATTGATGACCGGAAGAGCACAACTGGAGGAGCATTCTTTATGGGTGACAGACTTGTCACATGGATCAGCAAGAAGCAAGGATGCATCTCTCAATCTACTGCAGAAGAAGAGTATGTTGTTACTGCTACAAATTATTCAAATATTGCATGGATCAAATAGTTACTGGAAGGTATGCATATGAAAATTATTGAACCAGTAATTATCTACTGTGATAATACAAGTGCAATAAACATTTCCAAGAATCCAGTCATGCATGCTAAAACAAAGCATATTGCCATCAAGTATCATTATTTGAGAGAACAAGTTCAGGAGAAGGAGGTGATACTTGAGTATATATGTATAATCAAAAGAACAATTGGCTGATATCTTCACCAAGCCACTACCCAAGGATGCATTTGAATACTTGAGAAATAGACTAGGGGTTATACCCTTGTCTACTGGTCAGTAAGATGACTAGAAGGCTGCATCAGCCTACATATTATCAGAATATCATTCATGTTGATGCAAGTAGAGAGATGGAATTCAATGATAAATCTATACTCAGCAATGTATTTATCTACTCCAAGCACCAGAAGATATTACCGATGGATTGGGAAATTCAAGGAATATATTATGCATATAAAGGATCTGTTTGGCAAAGATGTTTGTTTGGTATTGTTGTCAAAGGGAGAGAGATATCTCATTATCATATTGACAAAGGGAGAGATTATATCCATTATCATCTCAGGGAGAGATTATATCCATCAAAGTACCCAAAGGGAGAGATGTAACAAGAAAGGGAGAGTACACACAAAGAGAAAGAATTGCTGACAAGAGACATCAAAAGAAAGGAGAATAGTCAAAGGGAGAGAGTTTGACATAGAAGGAGAATACATCACATCATAGAAAGAAATATTATACATCTATCCAGTGAAGGGATTGAAGATAGAAAAAAAAGCAACAAGAATCAAACCAAAGCTATTTGAGCTTACTAAAAGCTAGACATTTGTAATAGTTACATTAGGAAAGCTTGATGAAACTGTATATTTCATATTGTATTAGTAATAGTATAGTATGATAATGTAGTATGTTGCCATCAATGCCAAAGGGAGAGATTGATGACATGTAACTAATTGAATGTTTGAAGATGTTAAGTTGATGATCATGCAAGGCATAAATTAGTTAATGCATTGTATTGTCATTGATGTCAACTTGATATAATCTGTATGGTCATAGAAATACTGTCAAAGACTTCAAAGGACCAATGAATCAAAGGCTATGCTATTAGTAATGCATATAAGACAAGTATTCACTAAGTGACTGTATACATTGATGGAGTGCATGCTGACAGACAGAGTAAAAGAGAAAAAGTCACAGTGTTACCCGACGAGCTAATGCACAACATTACCGATGAGAAAAGTCACAGTTTTGCTCGACAAGCAAAGCACAGAGTAACCCAACGGAAATAATTACAATGTTGCCCAATGAAAAAGACAAGGATGAAGATCCTGATGACAACTAAAGTCACATTGACGGAACAGTCAGTTATCACCAATGACTAACTGGAGTGTTGACCGACAGAATAAAAAGTTCAAAAATGACAAAATGCTTAGCTGTCAAGAAGCTATAAATAGACTTAACAGATACTTATCATTGTTTTAATCATCCAGATAAAGCTGGAGATAAATAATTTATTTAAAGCTGATTTTTCCAGTTGGGAAGAAGATCTCTTTGAGATAAAACAAGAGTTTTCTTTAAATCTAATTGGCGAGAATTGTGGATTACACCAAGATTCAAGAAAGCCAAGAAAAGGTAAATCATGTCTATAAAGAGACAAACCCAATTATTTATGAAGGAAGTTTGGGGTGAAAAAGAGAAGAGGAAAGATGCTAAAGAAAATCTGAAGGAGAATAAAGTCTTCATTCAGTCCTGATCATCAAGCTAAGGAAAGATCTAGATTCTACAAATACCAACGAACAGTGAGACAACATCACAGAGAAGAACAGTGTGGATCAAAGGTATAGAATTGATTATATTGATCAGAGAGGTAATGCACTTACAATAGATCTAAAAATCTGCAATTAAGTTGTATGTATGAATAGATCATTAATATTTTAGTTTAACCATTGAAGCATCAAATCTCTTAACCGAGCAGGACTTAAAAGTCTTCTACAATTGAGATACATCCCAAAGAGTGTCAAAAATTTTGATCATGAAAGTAGCATTGGATATGCCCGATACCTATTGACAGGCCAAGTGAGTGTTTGATCAAGGATGGTAGCATTAGATGTCAGATACTAGGTGACAAACTATCTTTAAAATCCTGTAACAGGTCACACCTAACAGTGTGTTTGTAACCTTTAACAGGGTTGGCTCCTAACAGAGCTCACTTTAGAAGAGTGAAAATTTGGGGTACCGGTCCCAGTGGTTTTTCCCTTAATAGGGTTTCCACATTAAAAATCCATGTGTTATGTGTTTATGTTTCATTACTTTACTATTTTACATTTCACATATACAATTCTGGATTTATCGGTATACTCTACATATTTACTGTGTTTCGATAAATAGTTGACTACTTATCGATAATCATACAGAAGAGAGATTTACCAAGCATTCTGACAAGTAGTAAAATTGATATAAGTATTTCAAAGCATTCATCTTATAGGACATAAGATAACTAGAGACATAATTTGTGGTTATAAGTTTTAAGGGTTGATTTAAGGATTAATTTTTGAGGTCACTGATTCACCCCCCCCGCCTCTCTCAGTTATTACTAATAGTTTAGGGTGGTCAGTTCTACATAAACACTAGCGATATTAGAAGTCACATGACAGTGGAAATTGTTAGTTTATTTTGGGTGTAAGGTCTATTTTGTCAGGTGCATTTGAAAAAAAGGCCAACTTGACATACAAGTTTGGTAAGAGTAGCATTGAAAAAAAACATAACTTACAAAGATTGGAAATGAAATGGAAAACCCTTAATACTAAAATGGAAACCCTTAAACAAATAAATTAAAATACAATCTATATCCCATAACAGTCATGTTCAAACCTTCTAACAGAGAACTTATGAAGCACTTAATTACTAAATGTGAACATGCAAATGAAAACCCTTTACACAAAATTTGAAACTCTATAGCAAATAAATTAAAATAAAATTGATTACCCTTATGTCTAAAATTGAAACATGAATAGTAAAAATTATTAAAACCTTAATCTGATAAATTGAAATGAAATCTACATCCCTTAATAGTCATGTTCAAACCTTACAAGAGATAACTTATCAAACATTTAAACTTATTTTACTATTTTATTGTTTCAAATTATTGATTTATAAACCCTTAATCCCTAATCCCTAAACCGTTAATCCCTAACATTGGAAATGTAATGGAAAACCCTTTTAACACTATAAAGGAAACCTTTAACCTGACAAATTAAATTCAAAACCCTTAATGAAAAATAATTTCCAAACGGGCTCACCTTTTGATTTTGGGTTGCCAACTTGGCTAGTTAGGGTGGTGGAAAAAAAATTGGGTGTGGAATCCATTAATAGTTGTATTGAAACCATTAAATACATTAATTTAAGATTAATTTTGACAACCAATCTTATATACCAATTTTGTTCATAATGACCATCCCTTCAATATTACCGTTTAAAGTAATTATTCTTTTATTAAAATATAAAATTAATATTGTATTATAACTTCAATGATATATGTCCAAAATTTATCATTCTTAAGAAATATTCTATTATAACTGTACACATCTTTTCCAAGATGATAATGAAAAAATAAAAAATATACTACTCAAGGCTAAAGAAATCATCATCAAATCAGTACCAGAGAACATATATGTAGAACCCAACCCAACACCCTAGAGAAAAGGAGTTTGGAAGCTAGTAATTTGGTTGGACAAACAAGCAGAACAGGTGGGTATGTGCACCAAGATGGGGGACCAAAAAGGAGCCAAATACCTTTTTGGCCCCCATCCGTGCATAGGACACACGCCCTATGGTTTGGGAAATTCAAACCATAGGGCGCGCGCCCTATAGGGCGTGCACCCTAATTTCTTCCATAAAGTGTTTGGGCAGCCACTTTGTGGCTTATTTTTATTCTCTAAAGTTGTGGCTTGTTGTTTTCCTCTTCATAACAACGCATATGTGATTCATTGTGAGGTTTTCTCCATCAAAGTGAAGCAAAAAATGGCTCCACGATGTCAACAAGGTTGAACCGGAAGAAGAGGTAAGTGATTCTACAACCATGAATGCTATTTGTTTTGAAATTTAGGTTTAGTTTTTAGTTTTTCTTCAAATTTGATTGTGAAAGTCTCTTGTCTTAAATTTTATGTTTAATTAGAGTTTTAAAATAGATTTTCTTTTAATTGCCAGGAAGGAATGATATCCCCACAGAAAATCCTCAACCAAACCCTCCATCTTCTCCTCATGAACAAATGGATGCTGAAAATAACCAAGAAAATGAACCCCAACTGCCCTCACCAATTGAGAAACCTCCTGTTGGAACACATGAAAACTTGATAAACCAAATAGAAAAGGGGAAAACAAAAATAGAATCTTTAATTAGGAGGTTAAAAGATTCTATTGGTACAAATCCTAGAAGGGCAACACTTTCAAAATCATTAGAATTGATCTTGACCCACGTAGGTTCAATTAGTGGGCAACTAATTTATGACACAACAAAATAGAAGAACAAAAACAATATTATGCAAATAAATTATCATATGAGGACATAAAAAAATAAAAAATAAAAAATTTGTTATTTGAAAACTTTTTAAAAAGTCAGGGGAAATTGAAACTCTTAAACCCACAAGGAGGATCCCAATTCATTGGTGCTTGAATGAAGATACAAAAACAAATTTTTGGGACAGATCCTGGATGGTGTTTGATTCCCCTCCTTGTAACAATCATGAGGTTCCTATCTATTTCTTGAGGAAACTCTATTGTGAGTTTGTCCAGAAGGAAGTGCCAAATTATTTTGACTTTCTATAGTCACAGGGTAGAGGTGGGGGATCATCATTTGATAGACTTATGGCTCGTCATGACCCTAATGCACCTAGGTTTCCCAATGGCAAGCCACAGGTGGATCATGTTAGTATTCCTTCCAATGTGAAGGAACACGTAGAGGTGGACACACTAGGCACGATTAGTGATCTGACACAAGCTCTCATTCAGTGTGCCACTCCTCTAGTCAAGGGTGACCATGGTCAGTCTATGAGGGGTCATTTTTGTCATTCTTGTAGATCCCTGTGCACATTTGGTACTATTGAGAGAGAGGAAGAGGATGATGGACTGATGCCTGATGATTTTTCCAATACAACATTTGGCATTGATACACAGGTAAATATTTGCAAGTTCATTAAATTTATTTGATCATATTTCATTTTTAAATGAATGAATTTAATTAAATTAGTATCTATTGTTTATGATGAAAATTCAGGGAGCGAGTGTCGGTGGCAGTGGGAATGATCACCCAGACCCTTTATACACTACCATGTCAACTCCACAAGTATGTATCGAATAAGACAATTTTTAAAGTATACATTTGATTATTCTATAATTATATAGATGTTTGTCTCATAACTTATTGTGCATGTACATTAGTTCACTGCTAGGCCATCAATGTTGACTGTAGACAGCGAAGGGCCTCATTCACATTTTGTTGAGGTATGTTTATTTGCATGTTAATTTAATTTACTTGATTATATTTAATTAATAAATGAATGAATAACTAAACTAGTAGACAAATTATGATCAAAATCTAGAGGCAAAGTTGTCATGACAATGATCACATTCCTTCACCTACCTTTGTGACGACATCATTTAGTCCAAAGGTATATATTTAACAATGTAGTATAATTAACAAGTCAGTGGTTTGTTCTTATATTAATGGTTGTCTTATAAATTACCATAAATGTACACTAGTTTGATGCTGGAGCTACAACATCGACACCACACACTGAAGGATGTGGTGGCACGTTCACAGAGGTATCATTTATTAATTAGTGGGGTTGTAAAATATTATAGGTATTCTTGATAACTACATAATACTCTTGTTGTTTCATTTTCAGTTAATGACAATGGAGACTCCTCCTTTTGTTTGTGATAGTTTGAATCGTGGCGTAGCTACAGCTATAGCTAGTTCTAATGCATTTACCGAGGTATGAAAGAGATAAATTAATTAGAATTGTTATTTTAATAGTTTATATTGAATTTTTAATGATATTAATATATGTATTTTAAATATTATTTTGATCATTGTTGTAGGGACTCATTACTCCAGATCATCAGCGTGCCCCTTCGGTAGATGTACATAGCGACTATTTGTTAGCGGTAAGCAAATACTCTATTTTATGTCATCCTATAATTAAATTTCTATTTATATTAGCTATTTATGCTTATACTTGTTATTTTATCAGCTCGAGCTGCGGAAGAGTCTAGACAGGAGGACTAGTGAGCGCACTCGCAAGAGTATTGCATCTCCATTGACGCGACAATCGAAGGTAGCCCGGGATTTGTTTTCTTCCCCTTCTGGGAAATGACTATATTAGGGATTATCATTGTATGCCAATATGGAATTAGTGGACATATTTTTGTATATTGTATAAGTGACATGTTCTATATCCATTTGGCTTTTACGATGCCAATTTAACTTTATTGGACATATCTGATCTATGACATTATTGGACATATACTTTTTTCTTCATGCTCTACGAATATATCATGTGTATTGATGTAACTACTTTATGTTTATATGGATGTCTTATGCTTTGTAAATTGCTTATCTTATATTTATGTTTGCACTTGTATCTATGTATATTGTTATTGAGTAATTCATACTTAATGAGAATATGCATGTTTCATTTCATAAACCTAGACTCATAATTTTCATTCCAACACCTTAATGAAATGATAATAGTTCATATAAGATAAAAATATCAATCCTACCAAATTTTAGTCCTATTGGAGCATTTTGACCACCTGGACCTATTTAGGGCATTACAAGAATGTTAAGAGATGCACCAGTACATTGTGGTCCCGAATTTTTGAATGAGTTGTGAAGCATAAAAAGGTTATTCCTGGCATTTACATGTCAAATTGAATGTGTTAGCGGAGATGGTTCGATATCAGGATGAACGATTTTCAAATATATAATGTTTCAGCATTCAACTGTGCAACATTGCACATTTTTGCATCAATTGAGATTGGGTGGGAAAATGAAAATGGAAGTGAATCTCCAAAATCCAAGATGGGTTATTGTAGACCTCCATGACACGGTCCTATAGAACTTGACATCTCGTCGATACTCCTCGGGAGCTCCTAGAAACGGACTACTGAATATCAACAATTTTGTTGTCTGGTGCACCTTGAGGGACACTTGGCTCCATAGCAGTCGACAATGTTTGAGCCCCTTTGCCTTTGTGGCAGGGTCATTCTTAGCATTCACCCAACATTCCAAAGCTATTGGTAGAGACGGTTCAATGCCACGACAAGCGGTTTTCAAGATATCTAATGTGTCAACATTCAATTGCGCAACATTGCAAGTTTTGGCATCAACCAAGATTGGGTGGAAAAATGAAAATGGAAGCGATTCTCCTAAATCCAAGATAGGTTATTGTAGGCATTCATGACATGGTCCTGTAGCACATGATGGCTTGTCAATACCCCTTGGCAGCTCCAAGAAATGGACTACTAAATATTGGCAATTTTACTGCCTAGTGCACCTTGAGGGACACTTGGCTCCATAGCGATCGACAATGTTTGAGCCTCTTCACCTTCATGGCAGGGTTGTTCCTAGAATTCACTTAACATTCTAGAGCTGTTGGCGGAGATGGTTCGACGCCACGATGAGTGATTTTCAAGATATGCAACGTGTCAGCATTCAACTACGCAACATTGCAAGTTTTGGCATCAACCCAGATTGGGTTGGGAAAATAAAAATGGAAGAAAATATCCAAAATATGAGATAGTTTATTGTAGGCCTCCCCAACATGGTCTTGTAGCACTTGGCGGCTTGTCGATACCCCTTGGGGGCTCTGAGAAATGGACTACTGAATATCGATAATTTTGTTTCCTCGTGCACCTTGAGGGACACTTGGCTCAATAGCGATTGGCAACGTTCGAGCCTCTTTTCCTTCCAGGTAGGGTCATTTCTAGAATTCACCCAGCATTCCAGAGCTGTTGGTGAAGATGATTTGATGCCACAATCAGCATTTTTCAAGATATGTAATGTGTCAGCATTCAACTGCGCAACATTGCAAGTTTTGGCATCAACCAAGATTGGGTAGACAAATGAAAATGGAAGTGAATATCCAAAATTTGAGATAGGTTATTGTAGGCCTCCATAACATGGTCTTGTATCACTTGATGGCTCATCGATACCCCTCAGAAGCTCTGAGAAATGGACTACTAAATATCGACAATTTTGTTGCCTGGTGCACTTTGAGGGACACTTGGCTCCATAGCGGTCAGCAACATTTGAGCCTCTTCACCTCCATCACAGGGTCATTCCTATCATTCACCCATCATTTAAGAGCTATTGGAAAATATGGTTTGATGCCACGACGAGCGGTTTTCAAGATATGCAATGTGTCAGCATTCAACTGTGCAACATTGCAAGTTTTGGCATCAACCAAGATTGGGTGGGCAAATGAAAATGGAAGTGATTCTCAAAAATTTGAGATAGGTTATTGTAGACCTATGTGAAACGGTCCTATAGCACTTGATGGCTCATCGATACCCCTTGGGAGATCCGAGAAATGGACTACTGAATATTGACAATTTTATTTCCTGGTGCACCTTGAGGAACACTTGGCTCCATAGAAGTCGGAAACGTTCAAGCCTCTTCACCTCCATGAAAAGGTCATTCCTAGAATTCACTCAACATTCTAGAGCTGTTGGAAGAGATGGTTTGATGCCACAATAAGCGGGTTTCAAGATATCAATGTGTCAGCATTCAATTGTGCAACATTGCAAGTTTTGGCATCAACCGAGATTGGGTGGGAAAATAAAAATGGAAGTGAATCTCTAAAATCCGAGATAGATTATTGTAGGCCTCCATAACACGGTCCTGTATCACTTGACAGATCACTGATACCCTTTGGGAGATCCGAGAAATAGACTACTAAATATCGATAATTTTGTTGCCTAGTGCACCTTAAGGGACTCTTGGCTCCATAGCAGTTGGCAATGTTTGAGCCTCTCTGCCTCTATGGTAGGGATATACCTAGCATTCTAGAGCTGTTGGCGGAGACAGTTTGAAGCCACGATGAGGGGTTTTCAAGATATGCAATGTGTCAGCATTCAACTGCGTAACATTGCAAGTTTTGGCATCAATTGAGATTGGGTGGGAAAATGAAAACGGAAGCAAATCTCCAAAATTTGAGATAGGTTATTGTTGGCCTCTGTGACATGGTCCTGTAGTAGTTGATGGATTGTTGATGCCCCTTGGGAGATACGAGAAATAGACTATTGAATATCGGCAATTTTGTTGCCTAGTGCACCTTGAGGGACACTTGGCTCCATAGCGGTCGGCAACATTTGAGCCTCTTCGCCTCTATGGTAGGGTCATTCCTATCATTAACCTAGCATTTTGGAGCTTTTAGAGGAGATGGTTTGATGCCACGACCGACAATTTTCAAAATATGCAATGTGTCAGCATTCAACTGCGCAACATTGCAAGGTTTGGCATCAACTGAGATTGAGTGGGAAAATATAAATGGAAGTGATTCTCCAAAATACAAGATAGGTTATTGTAGGCCTCCATGACACAGTCCTATAGCACTTGATATCTCATTGATACCCCTCAGGAGATCTGAGAAACAGACTACTGAATATCGATAATTTTGTTGCCTAGTGCACCTTGAGGAACACTTGGCTCCATAGCAGTCGACAACGTTCAAGCCTCTTTGCCTCCATGGTAGGGTTGTTCCAAGGATTCAATTGACATTTCAGAGTTGTTGGTGGAGGCTGTTCGATTCCACGATGAGCGGTTTTCAAGATATACAATGTGTCAGCATTCAACTGCGCAACATTGCAATTTTTGGCATCAACCGAGATTGGGAGGGAAAATGAAAATGGAAGCGAATCTCCAAAATCCGAGATAGGTTATTGTAGGCCTCCGTGACATGGTCCTATAGCACTTGATGTCTCATTGATACCCCTCGATAGATTTGAGAAATGGACTATTGAATATCGATAATTTTGTTGCCTGGTGCACCTTGAGGGACACTTGGCTCCATAGCAGTCGGCAACGTTCGAGCCTCTTCACCTTTATGGCAGGGTCATTTCCTAGCATTCACCCAACATTTCAAAGATTTTTGCAGAGATGGTTCGAAGCCACGATGAGCGGTTTTCAAGATATGCAACGTGTTAGCTGTATGCAAAATAGATGTCCAACTACTCTAAATGAGATATTAATCAATCTAACTAATAAATAAATCTAAATGCAAACACAATGAAGATTACAAGTTTAAATGAAGCAAAACAATAAAGTTACCTTCACCTACCCAATGCAGCTTGTCTCCATTGCCCTCCTAGCTTTAGTTTATTGAAGGTATGTATTTTGAGCTCTCAAATTTCCAAATGAAGCTCTTTCATCCAAGATGCTACCAAAGTGTGGAGATTATATGAGTGAATGCAAAATGGTCTATGTTGGTTGTATTTCCTATTTTTTCTGATTCTCTTGGTTCCTTGTCTTGCCCTTTTTAAAATTTTAGGTTTTCATGTCTAAACCTTGCCAAAATTGCAAAAACCCTGAAAAACCCTAAGTATCCAAGTGTTAAACGATGAATATTGAAACACTAGGTCATGTCTTATGTTTCAACGTTGCTTTTTCATTCACTTAAGGCATGTGTATTATTTAAAGTCGCCTCGTCGTGTTACCCCAGCCGAATATTCCAATGCTCTTCCCGACTTTGCTTTTTCCTTGTGTCGCGTGGTCTCGATATAAATTAGAATATTCCTTCAGTGTTCCGAGACTCAGCGATTTCTTTCAGTCGGGTAGTCGCAAGATCTTTATGTTATAAGCTTTGAAAAAGATGGGACCCACTGTTAGTCGGGTGATCGCAGGAGAATTCTCACAGTTAAGAAAATGTTCTCAGACTTCACGATTACTTCATGTCGCGTTGTCGCCAGATCAAGCCAAAGCTCATGGTTAAGTTTTCCTTCAGTTGCGTGGTCTCGGAATAAAGTGGCAGTTAAGAGATTTCAGCTCAGACTACACGACTAACCATTTGAAGTTTGTGGCATGGCTCAGTCGGGATGTCGCCAAAACAGGATAATGTTTCACTTTCCCGTTATGCATCAAGTGAACCAATGAGCAAGTGACATCTGTCATAAAGTAAATGGGTTGTCAGGAGGTCGCCAGAAGGAAGAAAAGGATTCTGTGACTTTGAGATTAAGGTGCCTTGCCTTTGTCGCAAAGTCTGAGAAAGATTTGTTAGAGTAATCTTTAGTAATTACTCTTTTGTGCTTAAGTTTCACTTAGGCAGTTTCTATTTTTGAGAGTTTCCCTTTTAGGGTTTCGGTATCCTTTATAACGAATCACCGCTTTGTATTTCTTTAAGGAGATTGTATTATTTTCATCATTGTTAATAGAAGATTATTTTCTTGCAACATGGTTTTGCAATCTCTGGCCTATCGGCCGCCATAGCTTTCTCTCTTCTGTCTTCATTCTTGTAGCAGTCTTTACATGCAGGTGTTCTTGGGAAGATTTGCAGTTCAGCAAATCTAACATGGTATCAGAGCTGATCTGCAGTTCGCTGTTCTTGTTTTATTGAAGCACAGAGGGTTTTAGAAGCTTTTTCGACTTCTTTTAATGGTTATGGGGGGTCTTTATTTTTGGAGGCATTTTGAGCCCAAACAGACACTTCCATTGCGTCCAGAAGGCCCAAAAACCCCAGAATCATTATAAAGCTTTTCCGATTTGGACACCGGGGCATCTGGAGAATTTTTTTCGGCCTCCTAGGGCCGTACGGGCACGAAAATCAAGAAAAAAAATTA